>SNQJ01S0012404.1:37137-57380 GCA_010110895.2 Picea sitchensis | reverse complement strand
ATCCTCTAGTCACTGCTGGACACCAAGCTCACTAAATCCACTGCCTTCCACCCCCAAATTGATGGACAAACATAAGTCGTCAATAGGATGGTCATGCATATATTGTGCATGTACAACTCCAAGAATACATGCACATGGGATGAGAGCCTTCCTTATGTTCAACACATCTACAACAAAATCCTCCATAGATTGATTGACCACAACCCTTTTTAGGTGGGCTTGGGATTTCAACCATTGGTCCCCATTGATGTAGCACTTCCCCTTACGTCCACATAGGTAGAAGCTTCCCATGATCAATTTGAGGCCAAAAAAGCCACCAAATTCATTGAATGGACTCAATACATCTGCCAATAGGTCCATGATATTTTACAAAAAGCCAATGCTAAGTACAAGCAACACAATGATAAACACCGGGTTCCACACAAGTTTTTGGGAGACAAGGTTTGGTTGCATTTGTAGAAAGAGCACCTTAGAGGACCCCATCGGAAGTTGCTTCCACTTCGCTATGGACCTTACACTATCACCAAGGTTGTGGGGGACAATAAATTTGAGTTAAGTATACATGTATATCACAATGCTCGATAGACGTAATGCAATGGGAAAAATGAAAGTTCCAAGCAATGTGGACATAAAGAAAATAGACTCAAAATGGAAGCTTATCATTCTTTGACGACAGGGCTAGATATAGAACCGTTTATGGTGGAAGAGGAAAATGCATAGCAAGGGGGGATTTGCAATTCCAAATTTCCATGACTATTCCATGAGCATGAAGGATTGTACATGCCTTTTAATTAATGCTTGCGCTTGCGTCAGACCATGTTAATGACTGTTTAGACATTACGTATGTTTCCACAAATGGTGGAGAAATAGAGATCCATTTAATTAGGTAGTGAATTATTTTAAATTTTAATTAAGGGGCTTCTTGAATCAAGTAAAATGGATGGGATCCAGTGAGGGGGCCAATCCCCGAGGTGTGCAACCACCCATCCTCATGTGCTCAATCAATGAACATCTGAGCCTCCCCTCCTTCATTTCTCCTCATGCGATATCACCCAACTTTGTGCTCTTGCTCAACGACGTCCTTTCTCTGCAGACCGATCCCCTCATCCGTCCTCCCCAAGGCGTTCCTCGTGCTCTAGATGAAATTATTAATAGTTATGGCTCCTACAACTCCTGAATGGATTATTTCGCCCCCCTCCTAAGTCACTTAAGATATTTCTTGCTCCCTCTACTCTCATCACTCTATGAATTGCCTTTCTCTTTTCCCCTTCAAACCCCTTTGACTTTCCCCTGCTTTGATTTCTTTATTGCCTTCCCCTCCCTCTTGCTCCTATGGCTCTCAGTGGCTCCCATCGTCGCTCTAGGGGTGGTCATCGCACAACTTCAAGGTTCAAAGTAATCTTTGCAATGGAGTATTCAACTATTGACTACCATGCACACACCACTCTTGAAATTCAAACAAAATCGACCTTGCTGAGGCATATGTCAGGGTTCTCACAAATTTAATCTCCAATGAGGAGGTCACCGACAACACTCGATCCTGGATCCCCAACCCAGGTTCTATGTGGGCATGAGATTCCTAATAATTCAAGACCATTAATCTCTACTGGCATTTAAAAATGTTGTTGGGAAAAGTTTTGGTGGAAAGGCATGAAGCCCACCAGGAAATACTCCTTCGGTTAAATGAGGTGCAACTCCAGGTAAAGATCGTGAATCACAAGCTCAATTTACTGGCAGAGAAGGTAGTTGGAATGGACCTGACCAACCTCGACTATCCTTAGCCCCAGGTTCCTGTGGTGGATGACCATCCTCCTTTAGTTTATTTTTCTCATGCTTTTAAGTCTAGATTATATTTTTTCCAACTCCAGAGAACTGGGAGCTCTTGCCCCACCTCATTTCAGTTATCAATATAATAGGTTTCCTTATATCATACTTTTCTTTGTTGTTTATAACTTTTGCCATTCTTTGATCTATAGTCTTAAGATACAATGGTTTTTAAATCCGATAAACTAGACAAACCACTGTATTGTTGTCGGTCTGGTTTCCCATGTGGCAGAGCAACAACACAGTTTTTGTACAATTTTGTTTAAGATAATACAAATGATGTGAATAGTTTAACGTTTTTTTTTTTAATTAAGGAGCAAACTCAGTTTAGAGTTCCTTGGAGTCCAGTGATATAGCCAATATAAATTAATTGGGATCTCGTGATAGTAGAAAGTCAAAATTAATTGAGAGTAAATTCTTTTTTTTTTCCCTTTTTTAATTGTGGGAAGGCATTAGGAATTTTTTTTTTTAAATTTTTAGGAAGGGGTAAAATCTATTATAATTTAGTGATTAGTCAATAGTGAAGATGGTGATAGCTTGTTGTTATTTGAAAATGTACATTGAATCAACATCATTATTCAAGGAAAACTATGCCACCTAAAATGCCCTGTTAGTGGTTGTAAGGGGGTAAACTTTTAATTTTTTAAATGTATTTGGGTTTTGGGTCATTAATTTATTGCTTTACATCCAAATAAAATGATCTCTTAGCTAGTCAACTAGATCTTAATTCCAAAACCAAATATCCATGAAAGTTAATATCCCTTGTGGTCACTGCCAAGACTATCTTTAACAAGTTCATATACTTTCTAGAAACATCTTTTTTTTTGTAAGTAAGCTTCTATATTAAATATGGACAAAAAATTACATACATGCATACAGGGGAAGCTCTACAATTCCAATCCCATAGAGACCATGAAAGTCCCTGGGGCTCCATATCACAAAAAAATAAAATACTACCTCCTCTTGAGGGGAAACCATGTCTTAACACTTAACAATCTAATCACCAATCTGGTATTGTAATGCCTATCTAGTTCATGTTTTACTATACTTATTACCATATCTAAAAGCCTAGATCACATAATAACAAAAGGAAAAACAAAGAGCAAGATGTTAAAACTGAGAGTTGGTAACGGTCTCTCATTGAGTAGTTGCAGTTAAGGACCCACATAGTTCCTTATAGGAGGAATGAGGTTACCTCCTTGACGTTTGGCGAGCCAGGTGACCACTTCAGTTAAATATGCATTTTGGATCTCGAGAGCTTTTTTCCTACTCTTCAACTGAAAAAATCTTGCTCCTTGGGAAGCATACCAATGGCCACCATGGTTTTGGTGTGCCAGTACAACTCAAGGGTGCTGTAAAACTTTGAATTTATGGTCAGGGTACATCCCAAATTGGGAATGAAACTCCCAACTTGAACCTCCACATCATCATCATCTTGAAATTCCCTGATTTGGTAAAATTCATCCTCAAGATCTTTCATCTTGGATTTGTCTGTCTTTGGGACAAAGTCCTCATAGAATTCGACTGCATCAATGGAAACTTTCACTACACTGAAGGGATACGCTGAGTGGGGACGAGAAGGTTTCCTTCCTCGCGGAGCCATTTCCATACTGAAAAAAATGAGAAATAAACTAGTTGTAGAATCAAGAGTAATGGGAGAGTGATCAGTATACTTCAGAAAGGATGAAACTGAATCCCATCCCTTGCAGACCCAATTTAACGCGCTCATAATTAGAGTAAAACCCCTTGGGTTAACCACAACATCTTCCATGATCGAGATAATCATGAGGGGGGAGATGATTTGCAATCATGGGCTCTTCCTCTTCATTATGTCGTTGATGTTGCTCGATGGCCGAATGATGTTTCCCACCTCCATTCCTGATGTTGTTTATGAACTTGGAAACCTCGCTAACCTCATTCCCATCATGCGAATGGAAGGTGTGAATGAGACGGTTCTCTACCTCTACCTGATCATAATTACCCACCATCTCGTGAGACCTCTAAAGGACCTCGACGTGAACAAGGGTGTCATCTAGAGAATTTTCCAAAGTGATGGGTGTGAGATGTTTCTAGAAGCTTGCAACCATTTGTTGTCTCAGGCAAGGCACCTCCTTGGTCCTTCCCACCACACGAGCAAGAGAATTAAGAAGCACCCCATCTGAAGAATTTCTAGAAACATATTTTTTTTTTGTAAACTAAATATTTGTATTACCTCAAAAAACTGAATGCCATACATATACTAAGGAACCTGGCATTTAACCTGCCAACATTGGAAACCAGAGCCAACACTAGGCTCCTTTGAGGGTGTCCATAATTTTCCAAATTGATAAAGCTATAATGTCCAAGTAGCTATGAGCATTACAAAAGAGGCTTGAAACCCTTCCAAAACTAGGCCTATCATGATTAAGAAAATAAAACTGGAGCATAAACATAAATTGAAATTCATACACCAAAAGCGCCATTTCCCCATCACTATGAGGAGGATGATACCAAGCAGGAGCAAAGATATATGGTTGATGGCATTCAAGGCAGGAGTTGATGGAAGGTTCTCCTAATAAGGATTTTAAGAGAGCGTCCAATATGCGACTTATATTCTCCCGTTGGAACAGTTGGTTCACTGCATTCCTGCAAATGTCAAAGAGAAGTTGAAGGTGCTCCTCAGAGAAGCCATGCATGGTGGGATCTTCTTGCTGTGCATTGTCACCCGATGACTTCATATTCTCCTAAAGAGGGTCGGATGGAGCCTCTTCCTCAATGACAACACAACTCCAATGCTCCTCTGGTGAGCTATTCGATAAGAATTGGATTACATCCGCATGAATGCCTATAGACTGAAATGGAATATTGTTGTCATCCTGAAACAAATTGGCGTGTAGATTATTCTCTTTTGACTGTTGAATGGTCCCTGAATGCCACATGGAAGGTCCCACATTATATTGGATTATCTTGGAGAGGAGTAGAAGGAAATTTCTCCTCTATGACAACACAACCCCAATTATCCTCTTCTCGATCAATAGCCATACTTGCTCCCTCTATAGAGGGAGAGGTCGGGGGAGAAGGTGGTTCAAAATCACTTAAGGGGGCGATGATGGGGCAACGACGATTATCCAAATATCTATAATAGCCTGGGCCTCGTCGATACCTTCCACGCTGTGGGCCTTTATATAGTAAAACAATTTCTTTACAATTTATAACATACGCACACATTTATTAAAAAAAAAGTTGTGTTACCATCTTTTTCTTAAAAATCTTGGCTTTTGGATCTCAAAAGGAATTCAATTTCGTTTTCAGTGTTTGTCGAATTGAAAGAATATTTTTAGAGTCCGGCTTGTTAGCCGCAACCAACGTGCCTCGTGTTAATCCTTGTGCTTTTGTTTTCAAAGATGTCTCTTGAAGAGGAAGCAGTGTGCTAACACCCTTCACCAATTTTGAGTTCTGTTAGGATTTAATTTAAGAGCATCCATGGCCGTGGAAGGAGACATTGGGATAGAGTAATGTAGAGTAACATTGGCAATTATTATTGTTATTGTTCATTTAAGGTGTCAATAAAAATAAAATTTATAATTAAAAATATATATAATTTCATTTTGTTATTTTAATTATAAATGAAATGTTAAGTCAAAATGTAATTATAAATCAAAATTTAATTAATTTGACTTTTTAAAATGATGAATACAATGTTTATTCAAAATGTAATGATAAACCAAAATTTAATTATCCTTTCTTTATATATTAATTGATCTTATTATTCAAAAATAATCTTGCAAATAAAATGTTTATTCAAAATGCAATGATAAACCAAAAACTAATCATCCTTTATTTATATATTAATTGATCTTATTATTTCAAAATTATTTAATTATATTAATTAAATTTTAATGAAAACTGCATGACGAGCTACAAAATAGTTGCAAAACAACATAGGTTTGTGATTATCAAATGTCGTGCTCCTTTAAAGAACTCACTACATATTATTATCCTTAATGTTGAACATGAATAACAAACAATATATTCAAGAATATGTCAGTAAAGCTCTAATACTTTATTAAATCTAAAACCCTGAAGATAGGGTAACACCATACAATAATCATTTTATGGAAGGAGAAACACCTATCCACATGCTCCTCAGGGGTGCAATCTCCAAATGAGAAAAGATTCAATATAATGATAATCCTTGATCCCAAACGAAGGACTCCATTCTTATTTATAGTTACCTTGTAATCTTTAACCCCAACCCCAACCATTAGTTATTTGTACTTAATGATTGGGCCATATTACATTTATTAAATGATAACTATCTAGTGGGTCTTATTTAATAATAACTAACATAGTCAACTTAGTCCACATTGCATTAAATGGTTTCCATAACTATCTTATAATTAACTCTAATGGACCCTTGGGCCCTTATTACATCACTAGGAAGGACACCACCATTCCATCCCCCTTTGAAAAAAATTTCCTTCAATGTTTATAACTATGAAGTACATACATATGCTAAGGCACCATGAATGGGTGCTACCCTCCATGCTAATAATGAATTTGTCTAAAAAATGTGTCCATAAACCTAGGTCCCAAGTATCAATGATGATGTTAAAGTTGGGAATGAAGGAGTCTAAGAAGTGTGTCCTTGAACTCAGTTCCTATGTACGACTACACATGCTAACTCCTTATTGATGATCCATGAAACACACAAATGGTTGAGTTCTTTACTCAAGATGGTCACCAAGGTCATACATATCCAAATATCCTTCCACCTAGATACCAAGATCATCTAGATTAAAATCTCGTTAGTATATCTACAATGGGGTAGTTGTTGATCTAGAGGGAACACTACTACTGGAAAAATATTCAAACTTAAAATTGTAGTCATAACTTTCTCATCACTTCCTCCAATGATGTTCACTTCATATGGAGGAGTATGTTCGTCAAAGAGAAGCTAAAAGTAATTGTCCTTACATAAGTGAAAAATTTCCATATATCATTATTCACAAGCTTCTTTTAAATTATACCATGCCCAAATTTTTCTTGGATACACCTCTACAATAACAAGTAAAACACACAATTCCATCAATTTATTCCCTTCCACCTCAAATTTTCTCATCAGTTCCATTCCTTCCTCCTTAATTGTTTTCAACAATGTCATTCTTTGGTTATGATAGGGTTTTGAGGCCTTGGCTTGAAATGGTTGTTTCTTATTATCACGATCATAACCCCAATGTGGAAATGGGACAACTAATGTGATTTAAATAGTACTAGATCGATTGTATTTTTTCTCATAAAAAAGAGTCAATTGCACTACAATAATTTACCATGAGGGTATCAAGGCTTCAACTTGAAATGATGTAACTTCCAAAATACTTCTCAAAATCACAATTATGAACGCAATCTAGTAATGACCATGGGTAATTTTAAGGATGCAAATTTATCTTAAAGTGTAGAAACCTTGGCAAATATTACAATTCCTTAATATGCAAATTGTCACGTCCCCATGGGATGCCTGCCCAAAGATTGTGATTGCGCACCTCTTGAGGGCGTGCGGCTCCACGATGGTTCTCTCTTGGCTGCTTGGAAACACAAAGGATACATCATCTGAACTACACCTCTTCACCTAGAGCATACCCATAATTTGTTCTAGAATACAAGCAAGTCACACTCCAACTCTAACACAACTCACTTTTATACTTAGACAATTGTTGACAACTTTAACACTTAGTCATTTAAGCATACATCCATGAATATGTGAAACAAAAAGAACACTTGCGAAACAAACAAGAGACACATAGATACAGTGTGGGAAACACAAGACATGCCTAACACCCGAATAAGTCTTATTATTGCAAAACAATTACAGTATGAGCACTACTGGCTTGGTTTACAACTTGGGAAGAGTCGCATGACTTGCCTCACCTCACTAAGACACTCATACATAGATTCATCCAACCAAGACTCTTTGTTGTAACAACCTTTGCAACCCCTACAGTGTGCCCCAGACGTGCACCCTCCACACATTCATTGTCTCTTATCTATCGCAAGACTTCACCAAGCCAACACAAAATTTGGTTCTGCGTCATAGCATGTCTCACAGAGACATGCATTTAGACTTCCCAAAAATCCAAATTTGTCTTACCTGCTTCTATACTCAATCCAAATAAGGTCACCCCAAACATATCCACAGAATCACCCCAAGGTAGTATACGTCCTCCCATGTGGAGCGACTTATCTCCTTGAGGGAGTTCGCCCCTCCTTGTCCAAATCTTTCTCAAAACCTTAATGTTGATCTTTCCGTCCTCACTATGACTTCTTGGTTGTGTGGTTTGTGCTCTTATATGGACTCCAAAAATCTTCGTGAACTTTCATTTCCTTTGGGTGTGTCGCGCTCCTTCACGAACCAACGTACCCATTCCCTTGGTCTATTTCACCCCATGCTTCACCTCATGCTTGGGAAAGACCCTTGGCATGTTCATGCACCCAAGGCACCCACTTTCCCAACTAGTGCGACTCTTCGGTGCTAGAGCAACCCCAAATTCCATCTACTTGACGACTTGAACAAGGGTTCCCATGCCCTTCTAGTCCAGGACCTTACATCCTCCCTCACCTGAAGTCATTTTTGTTCCCAGAAACAACCACAAAATATGCGATCTCCAAGTCTCTATATGAACTCATGTCCCCATCGCAACTAAGTCTGTTGGAAACCCCAAGTTTCGTGCCAACTGGAAACCCCAATTTTTTTTCAAAATGGAAACCCCAAGTTTCCCTGCAAAGTGGAAACCTTGAATTACCACAACACATGTGATCATCCACAACACTGTGCAACCATCCACACTTCCCCATGCCCAAATTCGTGTGCAACCAAATCTTTATGCTACATTGGAAAGTCATCTCCTCCCCAACACTTTCAGCAATGCTGTCTGGAAAGACGATCACTCTTCATTTTGTTGTTGTTTCAACCCAAATTAAAACTTCAAAAATGTCTAAGTGTTGAACTCATGTGATCTTACAGTTGTGCCCATACTTCAACCAACTATATCATGTCTCTGCATAATGCTATCCTCAAGTCCCGCACTAGTTGGCTAGCTAGTCTGACTGTCATGTCTAGTTCTTGAAATGTGCATCTCCATGCCTGAACTTAGGATTTTATGTTTGCAAATTTTTTACTCCATCCTACTCCAAAGACTAAGGAAAGTGTCCACCCTCATCTCACTACTACTTCCATCATCCAATATTCATTAAGGAGATTCTCCACGATGTCTAAGTGCTACACTTCGAACCTACATGCACATCCATACTTCGACCTCTTAGTCATGTTCTTGTGCACTAACTCTCTAAGTGTTGAACTATCACATTCATTCCTTGAGAATGCACAACATTCCCAAAGCTTGATCACTTCCTTCTACAATTCATTATGTTCGTACAACAACCTCAGACCAAGGAAAGGTCACCCCTCACCTTGTTGGACTATGAAGTCACCCCCAAAAAAGTCATCTGCAAAAACTTGACTCCACTTCCCACCTCTTGCTCCAGTTAGCCATGTTACCCCCCCAGCCTAGGGGTAACTAAGGAGATGATGTCTTAAGGACCATAGGTAGAAGACATGGAGTGTCGAGAGATAGATGACCGGTTGAGGCCACATTGAGCAGACAAATCCCCTCCTTTCAACCACACATCATCATACATCGACAACAACATAGCAGCCTCCACCACATTAGCCTGACATAGAAAAGACAACAAATCTTTCTTCATGAGGTAACAAGTCCAGTATCATTGTAAGTGTCACTTTAATAACTGAAGCATTTGATCATGCTGCAAATCCTTTATTGATTATGAAAACATTTACTTGGAAATTATACTATTTTCCTTATTTCACCTTGGTGGTTGGCATGGTTTCTTAGTAAGTTGGTCACCCTCAAGGAAAGGTTTTCCTCTAGGGGGTCTCCTTGAATGGCCATCGTACCATTCCCACTCATTTTTGCCACTTTCCACACCTCTTACATTTAGTTTCCTCATCTTTTAGGTTTCGGGGGCTCATTGACCCCAAGAAGGGCTTGTACCTCATTTCATGAGAAGAAGGGGTTGAAGGCCCATAGGTGTTGTAGTTGGGAAAAGTCAAAATAAAAAACTAATCCTTCCAGATGCTCACCCTGAGGTCCTGAGAGCAATGAAACACTTCTTCATAAAAATGAAGTACTTTAAAAAAGAAAAAACATAATTAATAAATGTCTCGCTTGATGGGGGAATGCATTTGCAGTGTCTTTTAATTTCCAATGCACATGGCACTGAATGTGTTCCTAACTTCAAGTGGAATTGTGATGCTCTTTACTTTCCATTGCACATAGAACTCAATGTTTTGGACAATATTAAATTAACAACAATAAAAGGGCTTGGAAAAATGTTGCATTTGCAAATGAAGTATGCATCACACCCTCCACAAAGGCAACCATAAATGAGACAATATGAGCCCTTGATATGTCAAGAAACCCATGCCCAAAAGTCTTTCCCCCATCCAGCTCATATCCATTACATGACTTAGAGAGGGTCTTCTTGGGAAACACTCATTAAATTGGGGATTGATATACCCAATAGGGCATCATGACAACCCTCCCATACTTAAATTTGGAAAATTTTCTGATGTCTTTGAGCATTTGTTTAGTTTGAAAAAGGGAGACTTGATGCACGTGTTTGTCTTGTTATTTTATTAAATGTGGCTTACTTGGAATGATATATGTGACTTGTGGACCCTTGGAGGGTGTACTTGTTTGTCTTTGCAGGACCTTGCTCGGTGAAATCTATCCATGGATGAATTATTCCATTTTGACCTTCATGGGGGGTTCAAAACCCCAAGGATGGATGTCATACCCCACGGGATGGGAAGAGAACCCCGCAACCTTTGTGTGCAAAGGATGGGGGAAGTTTCCTTTAGAGGCACTTTGGTAGCATTTGAGGATGAAATCATGGCCCCTTGCACCTGGACAATGGCCTTTGGAGGCCTAAGACATCAATTTATAAGCTCTTGACATCATTTGGAGGCCAAGATTTGGTGGGATTGACAGTTCCAAAGGTGATGTGATGTGGTTGGAAGGGGATGCATGGCATGGCACTCTAGTACATGAGATCTCGACACATGGCCCTTGGAGGCCTAATGCTATGCTTCTTGAGGCTCAATGTCTCATTTCTAGGCCTCACATCACCCTTCTATGGCATGATGTCACCCTTTTTAGGGTTTTATCTTATGTAAATTTTATATTTGTAAGTTGTAATGGAAAACAAAGGGGGTATACCCTATTTTAATTTGTTGTTGACAATTTTATGTGGACAAATTAGGTTAGATGGTCTCATATAAATAGAGGCCATCACTTTTTCATTTTCATAACTCATCACTTGATAATTACATACTCTTGGACTGAAATTCCAGCCCCTCTTGGGAAATTCACTATCTTTTCTCTCTTGTGAAAAATGGATGTTACACTTTTCTATTGGTGGAAGAAAGGCTATCAACTTCTCTTGGATGTTTTTTCTTGGCAATTTGTTGGTTTTTCTTGATAAAGTAAGGGTTTTACATGCTTTCTCTTGGATTATGTCAGGAATTTATGCAATTTTGTGTGTTTCTTGGTTTCAAGGTTATTTTGTTAAACCCTTGGATGAGTATAAGGCATATACCCTCCATCAAGGAAATTTATGCTATTGTTATTGAAAAGGCCTAAAGGATTGCTACAAGGAGTAAGAGGGTTTACACCCTTGTAGCAAGACCTTGCTAAGGTTTATCTTCTCTAGGGAGTAAGAGGGTTTACACCCCTAGAAGATTGTTAAACCCTAGTTTAAAACAAGAGACTCTGTAACCTAATAGATAATACAATAATCTTTGCAGTGGAGATTGAATATTGTTGCATTGGTAAACACGAATTTTGAGATATTCAATTGTTCAAATGTGGATTTAAATTTTACATCCCTTAAGCTATATTGTGCCCTAGAGGTATCTTGATTTGCTAAGTAATTGAGCTGTTGTAACAAACATTAAGCTACAACCAATATGGATGCAACAAACTCACTTTTCTCAACAAGTTTATTTCACTTATGACCACTGAAATTGGCATATAAGCAGTGGAAATTGATATACTTGTCAAGGGCTATTGATTGGGTAACTTACTTGCTGATTTTGTTGGTTAAAAGTTACCGTTGTAGAAAAAAGTTTGCTAATGCCATAGGGGTGTTACAATTCTCTACTGATAACACTCTCTTACAACCCTCATTTGTCATCTAATTCATTGTTTTAAGCGTTGGAATACCATCTCTAAGTGTATGCTAATTTATCCAATATCATATGTTGATTAGATGATGTAATTTGCAGTTGTTATAACTGTTGTCATTGCTGATATATATTTCCTTACTGATGCAATTTTGGGACAACAAGGTTTCTTGTTGATTCCCCATTGGTTTTGAGGCTTATATCATCATATATTGTCTTGTTTTGGCTTGTCTAACATTGTTTTGCAGGTACACAACCTTGGAAACCATTTATGAACTCTAAATATTCTTTCTTCAAGCCTCAAACCTCACCTTGACCTTGACCTATAAGTGTGTTCTTCTAGCCCCTTGTGTCTCCATTTACAATCCCCCTATGGTCACCCGAGAAGCCTCCCTTGTATTTGACTTGTCCTTCACTAAAATGAGGGGTATATCTATTGAGGTGATAATGATAGGTGTCCTCAGTTGCGTTACACACTTGTTGGTTTGGTTAGGATTTTCTCAAATGAAAATATGTGCGATAACAAGTCAATCTCTTGCAAGTCACGCAGTCTGTTCCACATCCAACTTTACAAAGAGTCGAAGAATCACCATGCATCACACGTCTAACCAACTCCACCCTTGTGACTCAAATTGCGATCAAGTCCACAAGTTTGTCTTCCTTGGCCGAATTCTCCCCGTTCTCTCCATCAACATCTTCGGATAAGAAATGTACCATCTTCACCAAGAAATGCACATCTAGATTTATTTTTCCCCATTGCTTCATCACCCGACCATTCTATTTAATTTACCTCTCTATGCCTTGAAATGGTCAATGTTATTGGATAAATCGGTGAATGCAGACATAAACTAATCTCCCTAGATCCACCTGGATATAGAACAAAACAAGACAGGACATGACGCTTTCCCTAGGTTGCTACCATTGAATTTATCATCAAAGAAGGAGTGTATGACATACCTATATATATCGCTTCCTTATATCTATGTTGTCCCTGCTTCGCTCCAGTGCTCTTGTGAGATCAGATATGCAATGACACAAACCAAATAAAGTGAAAGCAACAATTGTAGATTCAATGGAAACCTAAACATGTGATCAAGGAGTCATGTAATAAAATACTAATGATTTTATGGGAAAGAAGCATGCCGCTGTATCATATTAAATAAAAGTGGAAGATACAACCAGAGTGCCTTGATGTCGCAAGTTCCCTTTCAATGGTCCTTTGTTCCAACACACATACACACTTGCTCCGAATTTGCATGAAGATAATCCACAAAGCTTGATGGACAAATGGAGGCCTCAAGCATCAATTGTATCAGGGTTCTTCACACAGTCTTCAGCCTATTCTTTTCTCAATCTTGCTTGACCTTGCTTAACCTTTTCCATGAGAAATCCTTTATTATATAGGAGAAGATGAAGTGGTTACTAGGATGAGGATGATCCCACCAAATTAGAAAATCCAGTAAGATCACAACCATACAGACGCCACCTCACATTCTAGAAGATTCTCCCTCTAGAAACTTCGTGAGACTTCTTCATTTTCTTAGCTTCAAGCGCCGCCACACCCTGCCTATATAGTAGCATGTGGAAATCCTGCAGGTCAGGAATAGAGAAGCCTATAGAAATCCTTGATTTCCGCACTATGTACCACTGTCAACCTGCGACATCATTCTAAAAATGTGCCTTGTAGGGGAAGAACTCAGCCATTTTCCTCACGTGAAAGATTGTTTTGGAAGCTTGAACACATGCCTATGGGGTCATCATCAGAGTGACCAAAATAATGTGTAACAGATGGAAGTTCTTTGAGGTGACTCATTCTACTTGGACCACTTTTGATAGTTCGTTGATACAATTGAGGAGTGAGAGCATGTTGGCCACACTCATCACAGATGTTGAGTTGCGGAGAGGTAACTCGACAAAAGAAGGTGAGTTGAGGACTTGCCTTGATTTTGAGGATTGTACTGACATACATACTGCAACATGAAGAGATTACTTGGGCATGGGGATTTCTCTTTCTTTGGGAAACATGGTTGAGGGTGAATCCTGACCATTTCAAGGCATAGAGAGGTAAATTAAATAGAATGGTCGGGTGATGAAGTAATGGGTCAAAATAAATATAGATGTGCATTTCTTGGTGAAGATGGTACATTTCATATCCAAAGATGTTGATGGAGAGAATGGGGAGAAGATGTTGCACTTGTCCTTCACTAAAATGAGGGGGATATCTATTGAAGTGACAATGATAGGTGTCCCCAGTTGCGTTACAAACTTGTTGATTTGGTTAGGATTTTCTCAAATGAAAATATGTGCGATAAAAAGTCAATATCTTGCAAGTCACACAGTCTGTTCCACATCCAAGTTTACAAAGAGTCGAAGAATCACCATGCATCACACGTTTAACCAACTCCACCTTTGCGACTCAAATTGTGATCAAGTCCACAAGTTTGTCTTCCTTGGCCAAATTCTTCCCGTTCTCTCCACCAACATCTTCGGATATGAAATGTACCATCTTCACCAAGAAATGCACATCTAGATTTATTTTTCCCCATTACTTCATCACTCGAACATCCTATTTAATTTACCTCTCTATGCCTTGAAATGGTCAGGATTCACCCTCAACCATGTTTCCCAAAGAAAGAGAAATTCCCATGCCCAAGTAATCTCTTCATGTTGCAGTATGTTTGTTAGTACAATCCTCAAAATCAAGGCAAGTCCTCAACTCACCTTCTTCTGCCGAGTTACCTCTCCGCAACTCAACATCTGTGATGAGTGTGGCCAACATGCTCTCACTCCTCAACCGTATCAACGAACTATCAAAAGTGGTCCAAGTAGAATGAGTCACCTCAAAGAACTTCCATGCCTTGGCATGTCTAAGCCAATACTTCTGCCAACCTCAACCAGAGACCCACTTTGGATCTCCGAGTTGCAATATCATCTCCAAGTCATCAAGGTATGCTCTACCTCATCCAATGTCCAATACCAAAGGCAAGATAATGCCACCCAAGTCACTTGGTTTGTGTTCTATCCATTCAGGTTGATTGCCAATAATTCCTGGTTGACTTCTTTGTTGACTCCATCCATCTCCTAGAAAAAAAATTCCTTGCACCTCCTGCAAGTGTCCAAACTCTAGAACTGTCATCGCAACTTGTTAAGTCACCACATGACTCAACCAATCTGTCTAAGGCACCAAAGAACTAAGGTACCTCATCCAAGATTTAGGAAACTCCTCAAGTCACCTCCATAATTGCATAAAAATATGCCTAATTCCACCACAGGAATCGTCCAAGTAGGTCACCCCAATATCTCTGCACATTCACCCAAATAAATGCATCCCAAACTACTACATGACTTCTTCGAATCTACATCACTTGAGCCACCCTCAATTCTGTCAGTTTTCACCCCGGAAATGGATTACACTTGAACCACCAAGTCATCTGAATTCCCTTCAAAGAAATCACCACAACACTTAGGAAATGCAAGAACTCATAACCAACCATACCTTTTCAACGACATTCTTGGTTTCACCCATGGTTTAAGTCTATTGTCCTGGACCTTCACTTGCCCAAGCCACTGACTCTCCACATGAACTCCTCCCCTCAATCATCGTCCACAACTCCATAGAAATGCATATCACCTTCGCTATGATACAAGGATAAGTCCACCTTTCCACTTCAAAAATACATCTAAGTCCCAAACTTCTCATGCAACCAACCAAACTCATCTCCAATGTCCTGCCATCTCTGCACCTTGACTAATTCTACTTCAAGGCACCATGCACACATCGTCCGACTGTTAAGCCATAATGCTACTAACTGAATATCATAATTCTACAAAGAGCTACCTCATATGAAGATTTCGGTCTAACCACTTGTCCAACAACCCATCTCGACTCAATTGTTTTTATCGATGATGCACAACACAAATATGTCATGATGAAAATGTGCCCAACCAACTGGCTTGCTGTGAAGTTTCTTTAGGTCGCATCAAGTTTCAAAACTCACCCAAGTGCTTCAACTCGTTTCATGGCCACCTACCTTGTCTCGAGTCTACACAAAGGTTCATCCACTTCATCATAACCTAGAACTGCTCCACTTCAAAATCACTTATGCGATCACCCTCCTTGTTCACTAATGTGATCAACCTCTCCGATCAGATCCCGCGACAAGTCTTGTCTTCGTCTGCCTTGCCAAAGTGTTTCATTTTACCACAAACTCAGTGCCTGGTCTTCTCAAGGTGTGTGCACAGGTCTAACACTTACTTCTATCAAAAATCAAACCAACCAAGTCTATGCCCAGACTGTCTCTATGATGGAATAGACCACCTCACCAAACCATGCACCAATTCTATGCCAAAAATGTCTTCGTGTTGCACCCTATCACCACTGTCACCACCATAGTATTAGAGCATGCTTCAAGCTATGATACCATCTATCTTTGACATAGTGGTGAATATTTAACCAATATATTCACCAAAATAAGCTTTGATACAATCTTTGTCATGAAGGTGATAGAGTGGTGAAGAGCTCACCAAACTATCTTCAAAGTTTGCTCTGATACCATCTGTCACATCCCCAAAAAATTCCTTCTTGAATTTTGAAATCGTGCACCTATTGAGGGCATGTGGCACCACGACAGTTCTCTCTTGGCTAATTGAAAACACCAAGGATACTTCGTTCGAACTACACCTCTTCACATAGAGCATATCTATACTTCGTTCTAGACTACGAGCGAGTCACAATCCTACTCTAATGCAACTCACTTGTATACTTAGACAATTGTTAACAACTTTAACACTTAGTCATTTAAGCATACATCCATGAACACGTGAAACAAATAGAACACTTGCAAAAAAAATAAGAGACACAAATATATAGTGTGGGTGGCCCAAGACGTGCCTAACACATGACTAAGTCTTATTATTGCAAAACAGTTATAATATGAGCACTACTGGCTCGATTTACAACTTGGGCAGAGTCACATGACTCACCTCACCTCACCAAGACACTCATACACATATTCATCCCACCAAGACTCTATGTTGCAATAACCTTCACAACCCTCGTGGTGTGCCCCAAACATACGCCCTCCATAGACTCATT
Source organism: Picea sitchensis (assembly GCA_010110895.2). Classification (NCBI taxonomy): domain Eukaryota; kingdom Viridiplantae; phylum Streptophyta; class Pinopsida; order Pinales; family Pinaceae; genus Picea; species Picea sitchensis. The sequence goes on along the minus strand of SNQJ01S0012404.1, from coordinate 40,221 downwards.
GTCTCTTCTTTGTTGAAAGACTTCACCAAGCCAACATAGACTTTGGTTTTGCCTCATATCATACCTCACACAGACCTACGTTCAAAGTTCCCCAAACTCCAAAGTCACCTTGCCTGCTTCTAGACTCAATCCAAAGAAGGTCACCACAACTCTATCCATAAAATCACCGCATGGTAACACAAGTCCTTCCATGTGGAGTGACTTGACTCCTTCAGGGAGCTTTCCCCTCCTTTTTTGAATCTGCCTCAGAACCTCAATGTTGATCTTTCCCTCCTCACTATGCCTTCTTGGTTGTGTGCCTTGTTCTCTTATGTGGATTCCAAACGTCACCTCTGCAAATCGTCACATCCTTTGGGTGTGTCGCGCCCCTTTGCGGACCAACTCACCCAAACGAACCAACATGCCCCTTTGCGGACCTACGCACCCATGAACCTGTGTGCTCGTCAAAATTCACATCCCTTGAGACCGGTGCACCCCAACCTTAAGTACGCTCCTTGTATTGACGTGCCCCAACCTATTTGGTGTGCCTAGCCTTGTGTGTGTTCCTTGTTGAGTTGTCTTGTCTTTTGACTCGATTCTCCCCTTCTTTCCCATGCTTTTCCTCATTACTCGAAAAGCCCCTCGACATGTTCGCACGCCCAAGGCATCCACTTTCCCAACTAGTTCGACTCTTGGTTGTCGGCGAAACCCCAAATTTAGTATCCTTGAGGACTTGGGGCAAGGATGCCCACGCCCTTCTAGTCGAGTACCTTACAAAAACTGTGAAATATTTTGCTATATTTTTTAGATTTAAAATTTTAAAGATTTTATATAGTTTCTATTAAATTTTGACGATGTTTAAGGTAAAATAATTTTATGCTATAGAATTTGGGTGAATCGCTTTTAGAAAAAATGGAAAATTGGCGAAATATTTTTTCAGGAAAAAGCTTGGAAAATTAGCCTATGGGCCAAATTTAGCCCCAAAATTTTTCCTTAGAAATAACATGATTGTTATTTTTTTGATGGCATTGGTGCGATGACAATCTGATTCTTGGACAAAGAAATAAATCAGGGTGTGAGGTTGCAACTAAAAAGGTTATAATTCCTGCAATAGTTTTCAAAATCATTATTATAACTATAATCTAGAAATGACATCATCATGTTGCTTCTAATGACACTAGTGCTACCATGATTGATTGATAGATAACCTGAGAAAAAACTTACCCCAAGAAAATCTAAAAATAAAATAAATCAACTTCTTGTTGGTGCAAGAAATTGTTTTGATACCTCTTGTTATGATCATTAATGTTGAATATAAATAACAAACAATGTATCCAAGAACATGCCAAGAAATCTCCAACATTTTATTAAATCGAAAACCTTCAAGGTAGCATAACACCATACAATAATTTCTTTGTGGAAGATTAGTAAACTTGTATTCTCACGATTGTTCTAGGGATAACCTCAAAATGAGTAGAGCTTAAATACAATTATATTCCTTGATATCAAATATAGAGTAATGTATTTAATAAAGTATATCTATCATATCTTTTTAACAAAGTAAATTAATTTTGTAGTAAAATTAACATCTTTCTTATCACAAAACTAATATAAATTAAATATAAATTTAAGCATAAACAAAATTTTAGTATGACTCAAGTTCTCTATTGGAAAAAGCTAAGATTTCCTCCCATTATAAATAAATAATTTTGAATGTAAAATTATCCAAATTTCAAAATTAATCGAAACCCTTTATTAGGCCTGCCCTGTTCAGAATCTCAACTGACTGATGCATTCTCTTGTTCTGAATATCAACCTCTTGTTCTGAATCTCAACCGGACAAAGGCAGGGACTTGTTGCCTTTACAACTCCCTTTGTTTTTTTAATATCCATTAAAACTAGTTCACAATAAAAATAAATGATCATTTAAAAGGATACATTACTTTCCTATGTCATTGAAATTTAGTATGTACCAACCTCATATTAATTTTACCACATATTAATGTTTTTCATGTTTTATAAATACCCTACAAATTGTAATTAGGATCTTCCTTCGACCAAATCGTGGATGAAACATGGGTTAGTTGCATTGGATGATGGTATTATTGGGATAGGTTGTCACAAAGTGTTTATCATTACCTAACCAAAGTGTTTAGGTTGTCCGAAAGATGGGAGACATATGTTTCTTCATACTTCAAAACAATGTAGTGATTATCTACCTATCTATTAGGAGATCATTGAAATGAAGGGAGCATTGAAGTCAATTGCACGTTACTATGAGTAGAATATGGATGCCATCGTTGAAGTCAATTGCACGTTACTTACCATGAGTATCATATCAATGCCATTCAATTATGGGGTTATTTAGACACAAGCTTTAAAATATTATTTCTTAATTTACAAAATTCAACTCATAATAAAATTAAAATTAAATTGTAATAAAATTTTGATCATACTCTTATGGAAAAAAATGATAATTATAAAGTTAGTTTACTTTATTTCAATTTTGTTTAAAAAAAAAATTGTTATAAGATTTTATTAGAAGATAGTCTTTGCGATAACCAAAAGGGACATTGGATTTCATGGATACTTTTTAGGTTAAAATTGTCTTTCAATGCTTCACAAATAAAAAAAATGTGAGTGTTTGAAGTGGGCACACAAATCTAAGAGAGTTTATACAATGATCCATCCTAGTTTGTGTACTTCGAAAACAAGATTTGATTAATTACTATTAGGTACTACAAGGTGCCGATGATAGGCCCTAAATATGGATCTATAGCATATTGTTGCTTCCACTCATCATATGTTGTTATGTGAATGTCAACAACAGGGAAGACATGTGTGAGAGGGAAGTTGAGGAGATCTACCACTTTATTCATACAAATGCATATTGTATTTAATGACTAAATGGAATTGTTGGATGTAGGAAGATCAATTGAGGTTTCGTTAATCCTAGATTTTGGACGTGAATTGAGGAAGATTAGAGGATGATGATCCATGTGTAGAATTGTTTCCTTGTCTAACAAGTAATGTTGTCAATATTTCAAGCTCTACATTAAAGCATAAAATTGTTTATTATATGTATTGTAGTTTAATTTGGTAGTC
>SNQJ01S0012404.1:0-28099 GCA_010110895.2 Picea sitchensis | reverse complement strand
AAAAATTGCAAAGATTTTCTCATTTCTCTTTATTTATTTTTTAATGTAAATTTAAAAAAAAATTATAAAATAAAATTTTCAAGTGACCATTTAGGATCCAATTTTGGGTTTTTTTTTATTTGCATAGGGATTTGTTGTAAAGGCATTAGTTTCAATTAGGTCATAACAATTTCAACATTTAGAACAAAACATTTTAATTTAGGTAACATCACTTTTTTATTTAGGTGTTGATTTAAAGGTTTTTCTGAGCTATTGTATGAGTTTTGAAGGACATGCTTGAAAAATGTTGTAATTTTGACCCTGTTAGAAATAATGGTGCTACCGGTAGCACCACTTTTTTATTTGGGGGTTGATTTTCATGTTTTCTTATGAAAACATATGGGTTTTAAGGGATAGAGTTCTCGTTTTGAGGTCACAGTTCTCGTTAAGTCAGTAACTTTGTTCAAACCAGACATTTCATTTGTTGTTGGATTCTTTCCAGTTTCATGCAAAAGCCTCGTGAAGGACATTGGTCTACTACAAAAAGAGTTCTAAAATACTTGAAGGGAACACAATATTTTGGACTTAGATGCTCTAAGGTGGATGAATTCAACTTGATCAGATATTTTGATTCAGACTTTTTTGGCGATAAAGAAAATGGAGTGTCAACATCAGGATATCTCATGAGTCTTTGATCAACAACTGTTTCCTGGAGATCACACAAACAATCAGTTCCACCAGATTCCACAACGGAAAATAAATATGTGGCAACTGCAGAAGTTATAAAAGAGATTGCGTGGCTCAGGAAAATACTTGAATATTTGCAAGAGAAACAAGTGGATTATACTCCTCTAGTTGAAAATACTTATGCAATCAAGTTGGCCGAGAATCCCATATTCCATGATCGAACTAAGCACAACAACACAAAATATCACCTGATTTGATATCATGTAGAGGCCAAAACTATTCACTTGAGACATTGTTCCACAAATGAGAAAATTATGGACATCTTCACCAAAGAGCTTGGAAGAGAAAAAAATTGAAAAATTCATGATGATGCTTGGATTCACACACACCCCTTCAAATTAAGGGGGGGATTATTGGACAACACATAATCCTTGGGATTACGTTACCTATGTAAATTTGAAGAGTTGTAGGTGATAGGAAGAGTTACATGGAAGGTGAATACCAACCATCACTCAGAAATGTATTTATAGATGTTTATGATAATGCAATAGACAACAATGGAGTTATGTTTTCTACCATACCTAGCCTGACATTAATTTTGCAGGATTTTGGCCCAGTCCTAGAATTGTCTTGGAATGGATCTCCAAGAATTGGGTTGATCGAAATCTTGTTTCTATGGTTTATTGCGGAAAACATTTTTATGTATTTAAAAAAAAAGGAGTATAGGGACCTGATATTCAAATATGGTCCCTAATTCATGGGCTCTAATGGAATGTTCCTTTCCCACTGGACTCTTGACTTTAACCCAGACATGGAAATTTCCACTTCTCCTGTATGGATCAGACTATCGCACCTCTACCTAAGGACCTAGGAAAGCAAGAATCTCTGACATTCAAGGACGTAGTTCTGGGAAAGGTGGTGACAAAAGTGGAGGATATAGAGATGAGGGGTGTAGGCAAGGGAAGAAAGGAAGGGAATACATAGAAGAAAAAATATAGAGTTGAAAAAACCAAAGCGAACAACTGTCACACATGTACAAAGGAGAAATCCAGGTATGAAGTCACTTCTCATAATATAGGAAAATACATACAACACATCAAATATCATGCCTTATGGGAAAATTCATGGGGATATAGCCATCAAAAAAATCTCTCACATGTTGGGTAAGCTCCAAATGGAAGGTCAAGGGTCAGCTGGACCTAAAGCTAGGATCCAAAGTATTTTTCACATCCATTTTCTCTAACCCACCATACAAAGATAAGGTGTCTGAAGAAGGAATGCAATTATTCAATTCCACAGACCTTCACCTGGGATATTGGACGGAGAGATTCACCCTAGAGAAAAAGGACTTCTCGGGAGCCCTAGTCTAGATAAGATTATACCTATTGCCTCAAGAATTCTGGGAATACGAGACATTAGAAGGCATAAGAAATACCCTGAGATCCTTTATTAAAATCTCCGAGGTCACAAAGATTGCTAAATATACCTCATATTCTCGAATCTACATCTACATGAATGTGGTAGGAGCCCTTTTGAATACAATAACAGTGACATACCAGGATAATGAAAGGAGTCAAACATTGGAATATGAACATATCTCGTTCAGGTGTATGAAATGCCATGTCCATGGGCATCTGTTTCGATATTTCCCCCTAAATGTAAATCAAAATGACACTAAATAGAAATAAGGAACAAATGGAGAAGGATTCATCAAAAATCAAGGAAAACACAAGGTGGGACGAAGACAGGGGAACTGACCGGTTAGGGAGGAAAGAAACAACAAAAACATGTTTAAAACTCTGGAGGAGAACAACCCAGAAAATGAGGAGAAAAATTGTCAAGAGCCATAGAAAAAGGAAATATAATGACCAGGAACCACCGACAAACAAAACATACCAGATCCAAAAGATAAACAAGTGAAGCCAAAGGAAAGGGAGGTAGAGATGCAGGACTAGGAGGATCAGGGCTTAGATCAAGGAGGCCAAACCCAAGACTATCAAGAAACGAACATGAAAAATATAGAACAAAATACCAAGTCCCAAAAATAAGACCAGGAAGAACAAGAAAAAAAGGATATAAACACAGACCATCCTTCCAACCTACAAGCAGATACTCAATATGGAAAGGAGTAGGGGAAAGGGTTGGGGATCTTCGCAAGTTCTTTGAGCAACTTCGGGGTAAAACCCAATCCCTTGAAGATTCTTAAAAAATTCCCTAGCGAGGAAAAAAATAGGGGACTAAAATGATAAAGACATGTAATTGAAGAAATGAGAGCCCACCTGGTGGATTCAGGCCAAATGGTAGGCCTCCCAGAAAATGCTTCAAAAAAAAAAAAGTGATATAATGAAGCTCATATCATGGAATGTGCGTGGTATGAATTCCCCATCCAAACACAAAATGGTAAAAAAAGAATTATATAGGAAAAAAGAAAGGTAGTTCTGATTGAGGAAAGAAAATGTGATAAGGAGGCAATGATCAAAATTGCAAAGAAAATCTGGAGATGCTGCGAAGTTGAGGCAATGGAATTAGAGAGCGCTTCTAGTGGCCTATCAATATTATGGGACCCTGGTAAATGGAGCTTGGAGTTTCTCTCCACCCTTCCAAGGATTCTCACGATGAGTTTCATAGAGATTTTCTCTCAAACCCATGGCTTCATCTCAAATGCATATGGTCCTCATACCCCTTAGCTCAAGCGAGGCTTTCTAGATTCCCTCAACCATCTCGGGGCACTCCTACATGACCATCATTGAGTCATTGGGGGAAATTTTAATATGAACTCTGCTCTCTGGGAGAAGAAAGGTGGGATAAGACATTTGGAGAGGGAAAGTGGGGCTTTCTGTGAATGGATAGAGAACCATAGAATTATTGATATTCAATCCAATAATGGCCCTTTTACATGGAGTAACAGAAGGAGTGGGGAAAAAATAGTTCTTAGTATTGATAGATTATTAACGTCAGAAACCCTATTTCAGGGTCAAGAAGCAATTTCGACAGAAGTCCTCTCCTTTTATGGCTCATACCACTGGCCGATTAGCCTCTCCTTGGAGGAGAAAATTTCCCCCCACCCTAAACCTTTTCGTTTTGAAATTTTTTGGATGGATCATACAAAATTTTTGCAGAATATTGAAACTTGGTGGAATGAAAACCCAGGCTTGTATGGAACCAAAATGTACCAAGTTCAACATAAATTGAAACACGTCAAGCTCTAGATTAAGAAGTGGAACAATGAGGTGTTTGAGAACATCTTTGAGGAAAAGAAATGTCTAAAATCAGAAATGGCGACCATTCAATTGGATGCTATATTAGGAGACTAGATAGAGGAAGCTTGAAATAGGGAGGAACAACTCAGGCTGGAACCAGATCAAAGGGACAAGCATGAAGAGATCCTATGGCACCAAAAATCTCGATTCAAGTGGATGAAAGAGGGAGACATGAACATAAAGTTTTTCCATAAATCCGTGTTTCAACGAAGGAACCAAAACATGATCACCTCCCTAATCATACCCTCGTGGGAAAGATTGGATTATGTCGATGGTATAGAAATGGAACTGGTAAACCATTTCCAATCTCTGTTAACTAAATCTGTAGGGAGCAGAGAAGAGGCCATCCAAAAGATCAATGTCTATAGTCCACAACTAGACAGCTTGGAAAAAAAATATTTCTGATGATTCTGGCCTCCTTGGAGGAAGTGTGGAGGAAAGTAATGGAAAGGAATCCAGGCAAAGCCCCAGGGTTGGAGGGATTCACAACATATTTTTTCCAAAAATGTTGGAAAATTATAGGGAACGACATTTCGGTAGGTGTTGAAGAATCAAGGTCCTCTAAGACCATTCTTAAAGCCTTCAATGCTACCTTCATATCCCTAATCCCAAAAGATAAAGAGGCGAAAATTACTAATAAATTTAGACCTATAACTTATGCAATGTTATCTACAAGATAATTTCTAAACTCATTGCAAATAGGATCAAGACCCTTCTAAAAATTATTATCTCCATGGAATAGGGAGGGTTTGGGGAAGGAAGACAAATTTTAGATGGGATCATAGTCACCCATGAAAGTGTTCATTCCATGAAAAATTCCAAGAAGGCAGGTATGTTAATTAAATTGGACATGTCAAAGGATTACGATCATATCAGTTGGGAATTCCTCAAAAATATGTTGGAAGCATTTGGCGCATTTGGCTTCGCTAAGGATTGGATCCACTGAATATATGGGCTAATATCAATATCCTTCTTTTCAATCCTCGTAAATGGCTCCCCCTTAAAAACCTTCAATCCCTAGAGAGGTATCAAACATGGGGATACTCTTCCCCCCTACCTCTACATTATCCTTGTGGAAGGTTTGGGGAGATTAATCCAAAAGGCCGTGGCTAAAAAGAAATTACAAGGGATAAAATTTGGGAAGAGGTGGATCCAGTATCCCATCTCCAGTTCTTGGACGACGACCTCCTCATGGGCTCGCCCATGGTGAAGGAGGCCAAAAAAATCAAGAGAATTTTGGAATTATACAAAGAAGCCTCAGGTACAGTTATAAACCTTGCTAAATCTCAATTGTTTTTCTTTAATAATCCTATCAATGTCCAAACAAACATATCTTTGATCCTTGGCTTCCAAAAATCCATCCTCCCTTATAAATATCTAGGAGCCCCGCTAATCGACAAAGTGATCAGGAATACCTCCTGGAAAGAGTTGTTGGGAAAACTAAAATCCAAGATAAACAACTAGACGCACCATTTCCTCACCTTCCCAGGGAGAATCCTCCTTATCAAGTCTATCTTGATTTCCATTCCCCTCTACCTTTTCTCAGTTTTGGATGCACCTAAAGGAAATCTAAAAAAAATTAGAACCCTCTAGCGGTCCTTCCTATGGGGATGACAACAAAGGAAAAAAAATTGGGCCCTAATATCTTGGGAGAAACTAAGCAAGCCCAAGTCCCATGGTGGAGTGAGAATCTGAGATCCTCTGGGAGTTGGTCAAGCCTTAGTAGCCAAACTCTAGTGGCAATGGATCAAGCACGTAGAGGCTTTATTGGCCAAGATATGGAAGAACTAGTATTCCCTTGACGCGGAATTGCAAGACCTCATCTGGATGGATAAATCCCATGTGGGATGCCTGATATCGAAGAATGCCATGTCCCCATTTTTGGATTCCATTATTATGCAGTTAGAGTAACTTCAAGAGGGTTGAGTTAGCCAGGTCATACGGGTGAGACTAGGTCATCAATGAGCCCATAAGGTTTGGAGGAATTTTATGGGGCCCAACTTAGTTTATTTACCATTATTCATCATTGGGATCAATTCCACACAACTTGTTCTTGGTTTCGTTGCATTCTGATGATTCCCGTAAAATAGGATTATTATTGGGCATATTTTAATTAATTACACTAAACGTATTATTTGGAGTTTTTTTATTGGAGAAATACCTTAGTGTAGTAGCTCGTTGCAACCGGGGAGAAAATATCTACAAGCTGGGATGATGAAAAGTGACTTTCAGTGGCTGGAGAAGTCATAAAGGTGAATTAATCACTTTTTGGAGTAAAAAGGGTCATTAAATTAATAAAGTGATTTTATGAGAAAATATTAAAGATGAATTAAAAGTCACTTGAGGGGAAAAGGGTGAAAGGGGGGTATAAAAGAGAAATCGGGGCTCATATTCCCCCATTCTGTTGATTATTATTTTGATATTGATTTAGAGAGAACTCTTCTCGCTTTGGCTCTTGGGACGAAAACCCTAAAGAGTTTGGAAGATTGGTTTTGGTGGTGAGACCATCCACCCTAGCCGGTCAAAGAGGAGAAATCACTCAAATTTTGATCCTGGTGGATAGTGGTGGCCACCCACCTATTCCAACTGGCTCCTCTTGTCCATTTTTAGTTCAACACGTTCTTCTGTACTTATTTGTAATTGTGGGTTCTACACTTCTGGGTTTGTCTAAGGCCCTAGACATATTCCAGGTGGATACTGGTGGCCTCTCACCTAATCCAACTGACTTATTTTATATGTTTTCATGTCAGCACATCTTGTTGTACTTCCAGGGTCGTTTTGGAGCCCTAAACAATGTTTTTTTGGATCACCACAGTCAAACTATAGATGGAGTTATAGTTTGACAACATAATGTGTAGTTCTCTGAAAGACCTTTCCAATGGGCTACCACGCACCTAAAATGGAGGTCGTATGAAAAAGTTATGACCTCGGTAAGTTGAGGTACAAACTTACTCATAGGGGCCCACATGATGTTTTCCGTTTCACCTCCTAGGGTTAGGTTTTTGGATGTCTAGGGTTTTGGCATTCATGAGTAATATAAAAAAGGTTTCTGGAGCCTCATTGTAATCACTATGCTCAGACGGATGCGTGTAGCAGCTACATCTCTTCTCAGAGATAGCTACCACCATTCGAGTACGTGTTTTAGTTTTGTAGTTTTATAGTTCAGCCTATTTCATTTATTCAGTAGAAGATATTGTTCACTAGATATCTGTTTTGTTCTTCATATCTCTGTGTTTATTGTATTTAGTCCGTTAATCTGTTCATTCTGCTCCTAAATCTGGATCAGTGGTATTAGAGCGGTCTGCTCTTCATTTTTTTTTTTTTTGTGCATGTCCCCGACAAGATCTAGGTATAAGAAATTGGGACTCAAACCAATCAATTCGTTGCAATATCGGTCGTGTCAAGCCCAACAAAACCCCATGGGAGACAAAAATAAGGATGATGGAGAATGAGATAATTTTAAAATGTTTCTCAAGAAAGCCCTTGCATGACAAAGGAACAAAATGATGAACAACTTTGCGCAGATCCTTCGGCAACTGCCCACAGGAGAAGCATATTCATCAAGAGGCCATGCAACCCCCTTCAAGGTACAGGTAAATTTTGATATTCCATTATTTAAAGGATTGATAGATGCAAATGTTGTAGATAAATGGTTGAATCTGCTCGAAGGGTATTTTTTGGTCCACAATTTTTCTGATAGGGAAAATATTACTTTTTCACTCCTCAAGGTCATCCCCCATGTTAAGGACTGTTGGGACACTTAATTTGAGCAAAGGGCCATAGAGGAATCTGTAATATTTTTGGTTTCCCCTACATGGAATTCCTTCTGGGGTGCCATTAAAGAACAATACTACCCTGTTGGAAGCTACGAGGACCAGTACACCAAATGGACCACCTTGCGTCAAGAAAGGGACCAAACAATACCATATTTCACCAATATTTTCCATACCCTGTGAACCAAATTAGGTATAAACAACTCTGAGTGACATCTGGTGCTCAAATATCTCGGTTGTTTGCATAGATACATTCAAACAAAAATGGATCTTCTAGACATCACCTCAATGGGTATGAATCATAGATACACTGTCAAGATCAAGAAGAAATTTAAGAAGAAGAGGCGAGAGTTTGGATCTGCAAACTCCTCATAGCCGAAGCAGGGAAAAGGAGATCCCAACTGACACAACAAGGGATAGAGCAAAGATGGCCACTTTCAGGACAACCATTCCAAGATGCAACACAAGAAGGGAAATGAGAAGAGGAAGAAGGACACGGGAAAATGGTGTGAGTACCATAAAATACCTTGGCACAACACTGAAGAATGTCGCTCCAAGCAGTCACTCATGGTCGAGATGAAGGCTTCCGAGTCAGAGGATGATTCCGATTACAAATCAAATCCCAAAGGAGGGAAGCAGATTATTGATGTTGAAACCAGTGCCATTGTCGCTACCACCAAAGTACGAACATGCAAACCAAAAGAACCAAAGGAAGGGGAATGCCTCTTTCACTCATAGATGTGGGTAAAGGGGGCTCCGCTTCATTTTATTTTCGATAGCGGTAGTCAGAAGAACTTGATTTTAGCAGAGGTTGTCAAGCAGTTGGACCTTCCAACGACACCACACCCACATCCCTACTGTTACAGGAAAATCCCGCTGCAGACTAGTGGATTTCCTCTTGGATACTAGACCCCTATAACCAAGACAGAAAGGTGCTAATGTGGACAATGACATGCCTTTTCATGAAGCTAAACTATTCAAAGGAAGTGAAAAATATTTTTTAAGTGGTCTTTTCCATGGAAAATGCTTTGTACTCCTCATCAAATGATTTCTCCTTCTTAAACCAGTCTTTGAAGGTGTCTTAAGTGTCCTTATGATGTCATTAGAGACACGACATAGGCATGATAGGCATGAAGTATGATGTTTGTGATACTTGCGACCAAAAATGTGACACTTGCGACACTTGTAATGACGACAATAGGTCATCATTGACATGAGTAATTTTGATGTGTAACAGATTTCCCCCCAAAGTACGAAGTTAGAAGACGTGATGATTGAAGTACTTTGTAGACTTTTTCGAGCAAGGGTATGGACGCGGAGAACCTAGTAGAAGCTGCACACAACCATCAAACAAATATTATGACATGTTTCAAACCCAAGGCAAACATACCTATGCTTGGGTGATAAAGACTTTCAAGGTATGGCCGCCATAAAATACACTGTGGATCCATAATTATATTGACAAAAAGGTATAGCCACTCAAGATACAATGTGGATCTATACTCCTATGACCTGAACTGATCGTAGCCATGAAGAATACATAGTGGATCAATGAGATGACAGGACATAGCCATGACCAATACAAAGAGGATCTATGTGACAATATATGTGTCAATGTTCAAAAGAAACTCCATCACAACCTGGGCAAAGTACATATAAGAGTGATGACTCAACACAGGGTCTTCTTACTGATCTCGATGCAGTACAAATCTAACCATGGGAATAGATGTCCTGATGTCGAACATGGTAGAGGCCACTTGATTACCGGTCAATGATGTAAAAAGTTGACAAATGCGAGGGAAATCACCATTGATGTCAATGATTCCCAAGGTACTCTAGTACATCCCATCGAATGTGAATGGATGAGATGAAGTCGAACATTCATGGAATCATCCGATCAAGGGTAAATTATGTATACCCACTGTTGGAAGCGAGGATGCCTGCCATTGAGGCATGCAGGTCCCAAGGTACTAACTGGTTTCTAAGTCTAGTTCCTAGATAATGTGTTGAAGTCGATAGGAATAGACTTGTCGTAGGAGGGCCTTGATGTATCCCCGATAAACAACACGAAACTAACACAAAGATGTAAGTTGGTGGATCAAATGAAACTGACACAGCTTCACCAAGATCTCTTTGTCCAGACCCTTGCTTAAAATTTCCACGATTAGAATGACTGTAACTTCACTGATATCTTCCTTATGAGATCATAAGTTTGATTCCTCTAAACTTCCATGTGCTTTTACCATGAGAAGGCCTCCTTATATAATCTTGGAGAGACCCAACCACCTTAGATATTATTGGGATAGGTTGAGGATCTTTTTTTCTTCAGTTGTGGATCCTCCCTAAGATCCAACCTTGACCTCAGATTCGAATCCAACGGATTTCCAAGATGAAGGGGATTTTTCCCTAATTTTCCTCAACAACCCAAAATTTGCTCAAACAGGCAAGCGCTCCCTCAAAAGGGTGCACAGAGCATTGCAATGCTTCCCCAAAGGAGGGTACAGAGCACTTGTGCTCCCTGACAGTGGGCAAGGGAGAGATGCCCAAAATTCCTTCAAAAAATCCCAACGCTCCCCCAGAATGGTGTCCTGAGTGTTGCAACGCTCCCCCAAAGAGGGGTAGGGAGTGTTGGCACTCCCTGACAGTGGGTAGGGGAGCGATGCCCTTCAAAAATAATATTTAAGTGGTCTTCTCCATGGAAAATTCTTTGTACTCCTCATCAAATGATTTCTCCTTCTTAAACCAACCTTTGAAGGTGTCTTAAGTGTCCTTATGATGTTTTTAGAGACATGACATAGGCAAGATGGAAATATGATGTTTGCAACACTTGCGACACTTGTAACGATGACAATAGGTCATCATTGAAGTGAGTAATTTTGATGTGTAGCACCTACACCATCGGCTAGCTTCGCCAAGGAAGAGATATCTATGTTAGCTAACAATGTCGTCTACCCTATGACATCAAGCCTTTCAAAGATGAGGTATTGTGTGATATTTATCCCCTTGAAGTTTGTGATGTTATTTTAGGACAACCATATTTGTGGAAGCATCATGCTATGTACGTGCTTAGACCCCGTAGTGTTATTATTACTTTGGTTAGACAGTTATACATGATCCTAGAGGTAGAGCTGCCTACCACTATTTCTTTAATCTCTACTAAGCAATGCAGTAAGGTCATTTCATAGACCGAGAAGTTCGTCTTCTTTGTGATCCGTGCTCACAGTAAGTAGAAGGTCGTTTCCAAATCCTTGGCCTCTACAAAAGGCCTCTCTTTGCAACAGAAGAAAGTGAATGGGATAGTGGAAGAATACAAAGACATATTCTCCTCACCCACCGAGGTATCGACGCACTTCCAAGTCAAGCATCCAATTGATATAACCTCGGTGCACCTCTACCTAATGGATCAGTCTATCATCGCTTGTTGAAAGAAAATGATGAAATCAGGCGTCAGATCCAAGAGATTCTTCAAAAGGGGCACATCATACCCAACTCCTCCCCTTGCGAAAGCCCGATTGTATTGGTGCAAAAGAAGTACAATACTTGGTGACTTTGTATTGATTAAAAAGCCTTAAAAAAAATCATAGTCAGGAACCAGTACCCAATTCCCAAGATTGATGACCTTCTTGACCAATTCAAGGGGAAATGTTCTTCAATGAGATTGACCTAAAGTCTGGATACCACCAGGTTCCCATCGAACCAATTGATGTATGGGAGACAAACTTCAAATATAAAGAAGGTCTCTTTGAATGGTTGGTCATTCCCTTTGGCTTAACCAATGCACCAGCCAATTTCACGAGGTTGATGGAAGATGTATTGAGACCCTTCACCAACTCTTTTGTGGTGGTATATTTGGATGACATCCTCATCTTTAAAAGAACTTGGGAGGATCACACGCAACATATTCAACAAGTGTTGAGCACTCTGCGACAACACAAGCTATATGCCAACTTGGAAAAATGCTCTTTTGGCATGAACATTGTCCAATAATTGGGATACATTGTTGATGAGCATGGGGTATATGTTTATTTAGCTAATATCCAAGTCATCTGTGACTGGCCAACCTCGACCACACTAATCGATATTAGGAGCTTGTTGGGACTGGCCAACTTCTAACGACGGTTCGTGTTGGGATTCTCCCATATTGCATGGGCCCTCAGCCAGGTGACCAAGGGTGGTGGCAGGGTAAATTTAGTGCGGGGGAAGGAACAACAACAAACATTCAATGATCTGAAGCATCTCTTGTTATCATCTCTAGTACTCTCCTTTCCCGATCTGCAACAACTATTCAATATTAAGACTGATGCATCTGACTATGTTGTAGGCGTAGTTCTCACTTAGCATAGTCATCTGGTGGAATACCATAGTGAGACATTGTCAGATACTGTCTGGAAACACCCCACCAATAACAAAGAAATGTATTCCATTGTACAAGCATGTCTTCAATGAAAACATTACATTCTAGGAAAGGAGACGATCATCCACACTGATCACAAGCCTCTGTAGTTCATACAAACAAAGGTGAAATTGTAGAATGACCGCCTTAAGAAGTGGTCCACCTAGCTGCAGTAGTTCCATCTCAACGTCAAGTATAAGACCGGGATCTCAAATCATGTCACTGACTACCTTAGTTGACTTCCCATGGCTGCACTCACCACTGTTCTCCATTCCTGTGGACATGAGACATCTGAGTGGCCCCAACTTTATCAAGAAGATTTAGACTTCGCCGCCACCTATAAAATCTTGGGTACAAGCATGCATATACAAAATTTTCACATTCAGGACTAACTATTATGCCATCTGGGCCATCTTTGTGTTCCTACAAGTCAGTGTGCAAAACTGATTTGGAAAGCCCACTATAGTCGAATGGCAGGACATTTTGGCGTGGAGAAAACTGTGGCCGTTCTTCAGAAACATTTTTATTGGCCAAAAATTCGACAGGACGTCAACAAGTATATTAGATCTTGCACTTCCTATGCCATTTCCAAGCCAGCCATCAAGAAGCAAGGATTATACACCCCTCTTCCTACTCCCGATAAGCGATGGGGATCCATCTCAATGGATTACATGTGTGACCTTTCATCCACCAAGCAAGGCAATGACTGTGTATTTGTGGTCGCTTATCGATTTTCAAAGATGGCCATCCTCACAGTGTGCAAGAATAATATCACAGCAACAGATACTATCAAGCTCTTCTTTGAACGAGTGTGGGTCCATTTTGGGATACCACAGACTGCCATCTTCGACTGAGACAATAGGTTCCTCAACACATTTTGATCGAGTCTCTGGTCACTGTTGGACACCAAGCTCACTAAATAAAATTATTTCCACCACCAAATAGACGGCCAAACAGAGGTTGTCAATCAGATTATTGTGCACATCCCGCGCACGTAAAACTCTAAGCATCCACGTACATGGGATGATAGTCTCCCCTATGTTAAGAATAGTTACAACAAGTCTCTCCATAGCTCCACTGACCATATCCCATTTCATTTGGGGTTGGGATTCCAACCCTTGGGTCCCATTGATGTTGTACAATTTCTTGCCACCACATTGACAAACTCTTCCCATGTTTAGTCTGAGACCTACAAAGACATCAGATTCATTGAGCGGATTCAACACATTCGCCAACATGTCTAGGAGATTTTGCAGAAATCCAATGCTAAGTACAAGCAGCGCCATGATCAAAATAGGGTACCGCACCATTTTCAGGTTGGAGACAAAGTCTGGTTACATTTTCAAAAAGAGCATCTCACAGGGCCCCAACAAAAGCTCCGCCCACTTCGTTATGGGCCTTACACTATCACCAAGGTTGTGGGTATCAATGCTTTTGAGCTCAAGACTCCACCCTTCCTTGGCCTATACCTAATGTTCAATGTAGACCTCCTTAGGCCATATTTTCCACCATTATTAGAAACCTCCAAGATCACAGAACAACTGACACGAACAGAGCTAAACCTTGACAGCATGGAACAAGCATCCACTAATCAAATAGTGGAAATATAGGTCAAGGAAACTTGCCAACATAAGATCCATCTTTACCGGGTTTCCAAGGAATGACAACTCCTACACCAAGGAAAGTGGATCACCCTGCGAAAAATCTAGTAGAAGTTTTCTCACCTGATGGGGGAACACAATGTAATGGAGACCATTGCCTCATAAGGGGGGAGGATTGATCCAGGTGGATAGTGGTGGCCACCCACTTATTCCTACTGGCTCCTCTTGTCCATTTTTAGTTCAACACGTTCTTTTGTACTTCTTTGTAATTGTGGGTTCTACACTTCTGGGTATGTCTGAGGCCCTACACATCTTCCAACTGGCTAATAGTGTCCTCTCAGCTAATCCAACTAGCTTATTTTATATGTTTTCATGTCAACACATCTTGTTGTACTTCCAAGGCCGTTTTGGAGCCCTAGACAATTTTTTTTTTCTTGTCATAGTAAAATTGTAGACGGAGTTAGAGTTTGATGGCATAATGTGTATTTCTCTAAAATACCTTTCCAACAAGCTATCACACACCTAAAACGAAGGTCGCATGCAAAAGTTACGACCCTAGGAAGTTGAAGTACCAACTTACCCATAGGGGCCAACATGATTTTTTGTGTTTCACCTCCTAGGGTTAGGTTTTTGGATGTCTAGGGTTTTGGCATTCATGAGTAATATAAAAAAGGCCTCTCGAGCCTCATTGTAATCATTCTTCTTAGACGTATGCGCGTAGCAGCCACTTCTCTTCTCAGAGATAACTACCTCCATTCGATCAAGTGTTTCAGTTCTGTAGTTTTATAGTTTCAATCTATTTAGTTTATTCAATAGAAGATATTGTTCACTGGATATCTGTGTTGTTCTTCATATCTCCGTGTTTATTGTATTCAGTCTGTTAATCAGTTCATTCCGCTCCTAAATCCAAATCAAATTTCTTCATTGTTCTTTAGTGTGATCAAGTTCTTTGTTATTTGGAAGCTATTTTTATTTGTGTGGATCAATTTTTTTCTCAATGAGGTTGATTTTTCCATTGGGGGGTGATTTTCTTTGTGTGGGCTGAGTTATTCATGCTAAGAGGGTGGAATTTCTCTTGAATTTGGGTTGTTCATCTTTAGTGGGGGCCGAGTTAATAAATGGGGGGATCGTTTTATTTGGAAAAATATCATTATCTACTCTGTTGGGCACGTTTTTGTCACAGGAAGACTGTTTTCTTCAACATAGAGACATTCTTTCTCAAATTCAGACTGATTTTAATCCTTGTGGACCGCTATTAAATAAAAAAAATGGTCGATTTTACCATATGGGAACAAGTATTGGTTGTGGGGGTTGTGTGCATTGACAGAGGACAATTATTTACTGTTGGGAGCAATTTAGAGGATGCAAAGAGGGCATTTTCCAGTGTTGTCACATACATCCTAATCAAAAGTGTTGGTGTTGATATATTTATGTGATTTTGTGGCCAAATCTTCTCTGGCTATAGATCTGCTACCGATTGTGGAGTTGTTGTTTCATATTTCCACCTACAATATTGATTACCTCAACTTATCTCATTTGTACTGGAGAAAAGCCTCTTGCTTGTTGAGTTAAATATTGTTGGTTTCACTTGCTGGAAGGGGATGTCTACCTTGTGGGTCTACATGGTACTTTTCTGGAGTTGTTGTGCACCTACATCACTCTATTCCCTTATTATTAATGACTTGTTCCAAATCTATGTATGAGGTCAGATTTGTTAAGTTTATATGAGCTCTATGGGTTTGTTGTTGTGTACTAGTCTAGTTTAAATTAACAATAAAGAGACCATACCAATGGTGTTTTCATTGTTGTCATAACAGTTGTAGATTAGTTTTTTGTTCATTGCATCTTTATTGTGGCATAAACACGTGTATACCAACCATTTGAAAAATGATTATGAGTAGAATGCTCAGAAATTGTTTGTAAAAAGTTATCAATGAATTATGTGCGAAGTATCTGAGGAAAAACATATAAGCTGAGCCCACTATAAACCTCAAGATCCTATCCTATCCCAACTAAGAGATTGCAGTGGTATCATAGCTGTGCATCCTGCCAGTCTGAGGGATTATTAATGTTTGCAAAAAAGTCATCAGTTGTAATTTAGTATCAAGGTGCATTTAGTTGTTAAGGGATGGAGTCAAATCAGGAGTTCATGGTAGAGTTTTTACATGCATGTTATGAATATGCGAAAAATCTAACCACAGAGCGTCTAGAGTGGTTGAAGCCACACTTATTAGTGGGGAAGAAGAGAAAATGATCCAAATCTAGAGAGGTTGATGAAGCCAAAAACTCACCATAGGTGAACTTGTTGATGAAAAAATCACATTCACATACGAAGGAGCATGCTTCTTGCCATTGTAACAACCAAATTTGATTTTTTTATTGATAATAGTTTGTTAAATTAAATTAAGTTAATTATTAAAATAAATATGAAATTGCAAGACCTCATCTGGATGGATGAATAATGTGCGGGATGCCTAATATCAAATAATGTCATATCCCCATTTTTGGATTCCATTATTATGCAGTTAGAGTGATTTCAAGAGGCTTGAGTCAGCCAAGTCATAGGGGTGAGACTAGGTCATTAGTGAGCCCATAAGGTTTGGAGGAATTTTATGGGGCCCAACTTAGTTTATTTACCATTATTCATCATTGGGATCATTTCCACACAACTTGTTCTTGGTTTCGTTGCATTCTCATGATTCCCTTAAAATAGGATTATTATTGGGTGTATTTTAATTAATTACACTAAACGTATTATTTGGAGTTTTTTTATTGGAGAAATACCTTAGTGTAATAGCTCGTTGCAATCGGGGAGAAAATACCTACAAGATGGGATGATGAAAAGTGAATTTCAGTGGCCGGAGAAGTCATAAAGGTGAATTAATCACTTTTTGGAGTAAAAAGGGTCATTAAATTAATAAAGTGATTTTATGAGAAAATATTAAAGATGAATTAAAAGTCATTGAGGGGAAAAATATGAAAGGGGGGTATAAAAGAGAGATCGGGCTCATATTCCCCCATTATGTTGATGATTATTTTGATATTGATTTGGAGAGAGATCTTATGGCTTTAGCTCTTGGGATGAAAACCCTAAAGAGTTTGGAAGATTGGTTTTGGTGGTGGGACCATGCACCCTACCTGGTCAAAGAGGAGAAATCACTCAAATTTTGATCTTGGTGGATAGTGGTGGCCACCCACCTATTCCAACTGGCTCCTCTTGTCCATTTTTAGTTCAACACATTCTATTTTACTTATTTGTAATTGTGGGTTCTACACTTCTGGGGTTTTCTGAGGGCCTACACATATTCCAGGTGGATACTGTTGGCCTCTCACCTAATCCAACTGACTTATTTTATATGTTTTCATGTCAACACATCCTGTTGTACTTATAGGGCCATTTTGGAGCCCTAAACAATGTTTTTTTGGATTGCCACAATCAAATTATAGAGGGAGTTATAGTTTGACAACATAATGTGTAATTCTCTGAAAGACCTTTCCAACGGGCTACCACACACCTAAAATGGAGGTCGTATGCAAAAGTTACGACCCCGATAAGTTGAGGTACCAACTTAACCATAGGGGCCCACATGATGTTTGGCATTTCACCTCCTAGGGTTAGGTTTTTGGATGTCTAGGGTTTTGGCATTCATGAGTAATATAAAAAAGGTCACTGGAGCCTCATTGTAATCACTATGCTCAGAAGGATGTGCGTAGCAACCACATCTCTTCTTAGAGATAACTACCACCATTCGAGTAAGTGTTTCAGTTCTGTAGTTTTACAGTTCAACCTATTTCATTTATTCAATAAAAGATATTGTTCACTAGATATTTGTGTTGTTCTTCATATCTCTATGTTTATTGTATTTAGTCTGTTAATCTGTTCATTCTGCTCCTAAATCCGGATTAGTGTTGTTAGAGCGGTCTGCTCTTCATTTTTTTTTTTCATGCATGTCCTTGACAAGATCTAGGTATAAGAAGTTGGGACTCGAACCAATCGATTCGTTGAAATATTGGTTGCGTAGAGCCCGACAAAAACCCATGGGAGACAAAAAGAAGGATGATGGAGCATGAGATCATTTTAAAATGTTTCTGAAGAAAGACGTTGCGTGACAAAGGAATGAAATGATGGACAACTTTGTGCAGATCCGTCGGCGACTGACCACAGGAGAAGCATCTTCATCAAGAGTCCATGCAACCCCCTTCAAGGTACAAGTAAATTTTTATATTCCATTATTTAAAGGATTGATAGATGAAAATGTTGTAGATAAATGGTTGAATCTACTCGAAGGGTATTTTTTGGTCCACAATTTTTCTGATAGGGAAAATATTACTTTTTCACTCCTCAAGGTCGTCCCCCATGTTAAGGACTGGTGGGACACTTACTCCGAGCAAAGGGCCATAGAGGAATCTGTAATAGTTTTTCTTTCCCCTACATGGAAATTCTTCTGGGATGCCATTAAAGAACAATACTACCATGTTCGAAGCTACGAGGACCAGTACACCAGATGGACCACCCTGGGTCAAGAAAGGGACCAATCAATACCATATTTCACCAATATTTTCCATACCCTATGCACCAAATTAGTTATAAACAACTCTGAGTGACATCTGGTGCTCAAATATCTCGGTTGTTTGCATAGATACATTCAAATAAAAATGGAGTTTCTGGACATCACCTCATTGGGTACGACTTATAGATACACTCTCAAGATCAATAAAAAATTTAAGAAGAAGAGGCGAGAGTTTGGATCTGCAAACTCCTCACAGCCGAAGCATGGAAAAGGAGACCCCAACTGACACAATAAGGGATAGATCAAAGATGGCCACTCTCAAGACAACCATTCCAAGACGCAACAAAAGAAGGGAATTGAGAAGACGAAGAAGGACATGGGAAAATGGTGTGAGTACCATAAAATCCCTTGGCACAACACTGAAGAATGTCACTCCAAGCAGTCACTCATGGTCGAGCTGAAGGCTTCCGAGTCAGAGGTTGATTCCGATTACAAATAAAATCCCAAAGGAGGGAAGCAGATTATCGATGCTGAAACCAGTGCCATTTTCGCTACCACCAAAGTATGGCCAGGCAAACTAGAAGAACTAGAGGAAGGGGAATTCCTCTTTCACTCACAGATGTGGGTAAAGGGGGCTCCGCTTCATTTCATTTTCGATAGCGATAGTTAGAAGAACTTGATTTCAGCAGAGCTCGTCAAGTGGTTGGACCTTCCAACGACACCACACCCACATCTCTACTGTTACAGGAAAATCCCATTGCAGACAAGTGGATTTCTTCTTGGATACTAGATCCCTATAACCAAGATATAAAGGTGATAATGTGGACATTGACATTCCTTTTCATGAATCTAAACTATTCAAGGAAGAATAATAAATAAAGATAAATACCTTTACCGACGTTTTTCCTTTCTCGATCCAGGCTGATCTTGATCTCCAAGTTCTTCAGAAGGTCCTGCAATACAATGAGAAACAAAAATGAAACACACGTCCTACTCTACCATGATTAGCTTCATAATAGATCTATCAAAAGCAACAAGTTTATGAATCATACAAAAACTTAAAGGAAACAATCCAAGCACATATTTATATTAATGAAAACAAACCAAAGTGCTTACAACCATAGATGTAGATGCAACAACTTCACCAAGCTCTCTTTGTCCAGACCCTTGCTCAAAAGTTCCACGATCAAAATGACTGTAACTTCACTGATATCTTCCTTATGAGATCATAAGTTTGATTCCTCTAAATTTCCATGTGATTTTACCATGAGAAGGCCTCCTTATATAATCTTGGAGAGACCCAACCACCTTATAGATTCTTGGGATAGGTTGAGGATGTTTCTCCTTCAGTTGTGGATCCTCCCTAAGATCTAACCTTGACCTCAGATTTGAATCCAACTGATTTCCAAGATGAAGGGGATTTTTCCCTAATTTTCCTCAACAACCCAAAATTTGCTCAAACATGGCAGCGCTCCCCCAAAAAGGTGCATAGAGACTTGCAACGTTCCCCCAAAGGAGGGTATAGAGCGTTGGCGCTCCCTGACAGTGGACAGGGGAGTGTTGCACAAAATTCCTTCAAAAAATCCCAACACTCCCCCAGAATGGTGTCCTGAGTGTTGCAACGCTCCCCCAAAGAGGGGTAGGGAGTGTTGGCACTCCCTGACAGTGGGTAAGGAAGCATTTCCCTTCAAAAATAATTTTTAAGTGGTCTTTTCCATGGCAAATGCTTTGTACTCCTCATTAGATGATTTCTCCTTCTTAAACCAGTCTTTGAAGGTGTCTTAAGTGTCCTTATGATGTCATTAGAGACACAACATAGGCAATATGGAAGTATGATGTTTGCGACACTTGTGACAAAAAACGTGACACTTGCGACACCTGTAACGACGACAATAGGTCATCATTGAAGTGAGTAATTTTGATGTGTAACAGATTACCCCCCAAAGTACAAAGTTAGAAGACATGATGACTGAAGTACTTTGTAGACTTTTTCGAGCAAGGGTATGGACGAGGAGAACCTGGTAGAAGCTACACACAACCATCAAACAAATATTATGACATGTTTCAAACCCAAGGCAGACATACCTATGCTTGGGTGATAAATACTTTCAAGGTATGGCCGCCATAAAATACACTATGGATCCATAATTATATTGACAAAAAGGTATAGCCACTAAAGATACAATGTGGATCTATACTCCTATGACCTGAAATAATCATAGCCACGAAGAATACACAGTGGATCTACGAGATGACAAGACATAGCCATGACCAATACAAAGAGGATCTATGTGACAGTATATGTGTCAATGTTAAAAAGAAACTCTGTCGCAACCTGGGAAAAGTACATATAAGAGTGATGACTCAACCCAGGGTCTTCTTACTGATCCCGATGTAGTACAAATCTAACCATGCGAATAGATGTCCTGATGTCGAACATGGCAAAGACATCTTGATTACCGGTCAATGATGTAAACCGTTAACAAGTACGAGGGAAATCAACATTGATGTCAATGATTCCTAAGATACTCTGGTACATCCCAATGAATGTGAATGGATGAGATGAAGTCAAACATTCATGGAATCATCTGATCAAGGGTCAATGATGTAAACCGACTGTCGGAAGAGAGGAGGCCTACCATTGAGGCATTCAGGTCCCAAGCTACTAAATGGTTTCTAAGTCTATTTCCCAGATAATGTGTTGAAGTCGACAGGAATAGACTCGTCGCAGGAGGGCCTTGATGTATCCCCCATCAACAACATGAAACTGACACAGAGATGTAAGTTGGTGGATCAAATGAACATGGATTGACATAGGTATTGAAACATGATATTTGTGATGGTTGACTCTTGAGGCAGATACTTCCCTTGAACACTGAGGCGCAACAACAAAAACATGACATGGACCAAAGCATGATGATGCAATGGATACTGTGATTTTCTTCAGGTGACCCAAAGGAGTAAGAAAAATCAGAGGATTGGTTTAGTGCAGAGGTTCAACCGATTTAAAATGTGTGCAAAGAAAAAGTGTCGTGTTCAAGGGCGACCGTAAGAGTTACTGGTAATGTTCTCAAAAAATGCTTGGCTTGCTTCCTTCAATTTTTCCACCATCTAGATATACGAGTACCTCTTTTTGATTTAACAAGCTCGAGGAGGGTAACACATGCTTGATATAAATCACCTTTGGTAAGTCCCTCTTCCTTTGTTTAACGAACTGGAAGAAGTAAGGGTTCGGTCCCGTATGGGCCCTTCAATGCATGATTGTTTAACAAGTCCAGAGAAGGTAAAATTGATGATTTTTCATATTTAGAGAGTCTGAAAATGACATAAAGATGACTCCAGAGTTGTCCTTTTTTGTAATGTTAGTCTCGTGAGGCAGAGAAAGAGATCAATTATCACTCGAAAGACACCATTTAAAACCTTTTAACGAGTGGGAAAAGAAGCAAGATCAAGTGGATTTCCTTTCCAGTGGAGTCACCAATTTCTATTACAGGTAAATCCTCCTGCGAACAAGTGGATTTCCTCTTGGATACTAGACCCCTATAACCAAGATAGAAAGGTGCTAATGTGGACACTGCCATTCCTTTTCATGAAGATAAACTATTCAAGGAATAAGAATAAATAAAGTTAAATACCTTTACCGACATTTTTCCTTGGTCGATCCAGGCTGATCTTGATCGCCAAGTTCTTCAGAAGGTCCTACAATACAATGAGAAACAACATTGAAACATACTTCCTACTCTACCATGATTAGCTTCATAATATATCTATCAAAAGAAACAAGTTTATGAATCATACATAAACTTAAAGGAAACATTCCAAGCACATATTTATATTAATGAAAATAGAGAAAAGTGCTTACAACCATAGATGTAGATGCAGAAGCTTCACCAAGATCTCTTTGTCCAGACCCTTGCTCAAAATTTCCACGATCAGAATGACTGTAACTTCACTGATATCTTCCTTATGAGATCATAAGTTTGATGCCTCTAAAATTCCATGTGCGTTTACCATGAGAAGGCCTCCTTTTATAATCTTGGAGAGACCCAATCACCTTAGAGATTCTTGGGATAGGTTGAGGATATTTCTCCTTCAGTTGTGGATCCTCCCTAAGATCCAACCTTGACATCAGATTTGAATCCAATTGATTTCCAAGATGAAGGGGATTTTTCCTTGATTTTCCTCAACAACCCAAAATTTGTTCAAACAGGCCAGTGCTCCCCCAAAAGGGTGCACAAAGAGTTGGAATGCTCCCCCAAAGGAGGGTACAGAGTGCTTGTGATCCTTAACAGTGGGCAAGGGAGAAATGCCCAAAATTTCTTCAAAAAATCCCAATGCTCCCCCAGAATGGTGTCCTGAGTGTTGCAACGCTCCCCCAAAGAGAGGTAGGGAGCGTTGGCACTCCCTGATAGTGGGTAGGGGAGCGTTGCCCTTCAAAAATAATTTTTAAGTGGTCTTCTCCATGGAAAATGCTTTGTACTCCTCATCAGATGATTTCTCCTTCTTAAACCAGTCTTTGAAGGTGTCTTAAGTGTCCTTATGATGTTGTTAGAGACATGCCATAGGCAAGATGGCAGTATGATGTTTGCAACACTTGTGACACTTGCGCCCAAAAAGGTGACACTTGCGAAACTTGTAACGACGACAATAGGTCATCATTGAAGTGAGTAATTTTGATGTGTAACACCTACACCATCGGCTTTCTTCGCCAAGGAAGAGATCTTCTTGTCAACTAACAATGTCGTCTACCCTATGACATCAAGCCTTTCAAAGATGAGGTATTGTGTGATATTTCTCCCCTTGAAGTTTGTGATGTTATTTTAGGACAACCATATTTGTGGAAGCGTCATGCTATGTACAAGCCTAGACCCCACAGTCTTATTATCACTTTGGGTAGAAATTTATACATGATACTAGAGGTAGCGTTGCCTACCACTATTTCTTTAATCTCTACTAAGAAATGCAGTAAGGTCATTTCATAGACCAAGAAGTTCGTCTTCTTTGTGATCTGTGCTCACAGTAAGCAGAAGGTCGTTGCCAAATCCGTGGCCTCTACACAAAGCCTCTCTTTGCAATAGAAGCAAGTGAACATGATCGTGGAAGAATACAAAAACATATTCTCCTCACCCACCGAGGTACCGATGCACTTCCAAGTCAAGCATCCAATTGATCTAACCCTGGTGCACCTCTACCTAATGGACCAGTCTATCATTGCTTGCTGATGGAAAATGATGAAATCAGGCGTCAGATTCAAGAGCTTCTTCAAAAGGGGCACATCAGACCCAACTCCTCCCCTTGCAAAAGCCCAATTATATTAGTGCAGAAGAAGGACGAGACTTGGTGACTCTATATTGATTACAAATCCTTAAACAAAATCATAGTCAGGAACCAATACCTAATTCCCAAGATTGATGACCTTCTTGACCAATTCTAGGGGGAAAAGTTATTCAGCAAGATTGACCTAAAGTTTGGATACCACTAGGTTCCCATCGAACCAACTGATGTATGGAAGACAACCTTCAAATATAAAGAAGGTCTCTTCGAATAGTTGGTCATTCCCTTTGTCTTAACCAATGCACCAACCAATTTCATGAGGTTGATGGATGATGTATTGAGACCCTTCACCAACTCTTTTGTGGTGGTATATTTGGATGACATCCTCATCTTCAAAAGAACTTTGGAGGATCACATGCGACCTATTCAATAAGTTCTAATCACTCTACGGCAACACAAGATATACGCCAACTTGGAAAAATGTTATTTTGGCATGAACAATGTCCAATAATTGGGAAACATTGTTGATGAGCATGGGGTATATGTTTTTTTTAGCTAAGATCCAAGTCATCCATGACTGGCCAACCCCGACCACACTAACTGATATTCAGAGCTTCTTGGGACTGGCCAACTTCTATTGACGATTCGTGTTGGGATTATCCCATATTGCATGGGCCCTCAGCCAGGTGACCAAGGGTGGTGGCAGGGTAAATTTAGTGTGGGGGAAGAAACAACAATGAGCATTCAATGATCTGAAGCATCGCTTGTTCTCAGCTCCAGTACTCTCCTTGCCCGATCTGCAACAACCATTCGATATTGAGACGGATGCATCTGACTATGTTGTAGGCGTAGTTCTCACTTAGTACAGTCATTTGGTGGAATACCATAGTGAGACACTCTCAGATACTGTCCGGAAACACTCCACTTATAACAAGGAAATGTATTCCATTGTACAAGCATGTCGTCAATGGAAACATTACATTCTGGGAAAGGAGACAATCATCCACACTGATCACAAGCCTCTGTAGTTCATACAAACAAAGGGGGAATTGTAGAACAAGCACCATCAGAAGTGGTCCACCTAGTTGCAGTAGTTCCATCTCAACATCAAGTATAAGACTAGGATCTCAAATTATGTCACTGACTACCTTAGTCGACTTCCCATGGCTGCACTCACCACTGTTCTCCATTCCTGTGGACATGAGACATCTAAGTGGCCCCAACTTTATCAAGAAGATTCAGAATTCGACACCACCTATCAAATATTGGGTACAAGCATGAGTATCACCAATTTTCACATTCAGGATGAACTATTATGCCATCTGTTCCATCTTTGTATTCCTACAAGTCAGCGTGAAAAACTGATTTGGGAAGCCCACTACAGTTGGATGGCAGGACATTTTGGCATGGAGAAAACTGTGGCCGTTCTTTAGAAACATTTTTATTGGCCAAACATTTGACAGGACGTCAACAAGTATATCAGATCTTTCACTTCCTATGCCATTTCCAAGCTAACCATCAAGAAACAAGGATTATACACCCCTCTTCCTACTCCCGATAAGCCATGGGAATCCATCTCAATGGATTACATGTGTGACCTTTCATCCACCAAGCAAGGCAATGACTATGTATTTGTGGTCGCTGATCGGTTTTCAAATATGGCCATCCTCACAGCCTACAAGAAGAATATCAAAACGACAGATACTGTCAAGCTCTTATTCGAACGAGTATGGGTCCATTTTGGGATACCACAGACCATCATCTCCAATCGGGACAACAGGATCGTCAACACATTTTGGTCGAGTCTCTGGTCACTGTTGGACACCAAGCTCACTAAATCAACTTCTTTCCACCCCCAAATAGATGGCCAAATAGAGGTTGTCAATCAGATTATTGTGCACATCCTGAGCATGTAAAACTCTAAGCATCCACGTACATGGGATGAGAGTCTCCCGTATGTTCAACATAGTTACAACAAGGCTCTCCATAGCTCCACCGGTCATAGCCCATTTCATGTGGGGTTGGGATTCCAGCCCTTGTGTCCCATTGATGTTGCACTATTTCTTGCCACCACATAGATAGAATCTTCCCATGTTCATTATGATACCTACAAAGACATCATATTCATTGATTGGATTTAACACATCCACCAACATGTCCAAGAGATTTTGCAGAAATCCAATGCTAAGTACAAGAAACGCCATGATCAACACAGGGTACTGCACTATTTTTAGGTTGGAGACAACGTATGGTTACATTTTCAAAAAGAGCGTCTCACAGGGCCCCATTGAAAGCTCCACCCACTTCGCTATGGGCCTTACACTATCACCAAGGGTGTGGGTATTGTCAGTCTCCAGTTTTGACTATATTTTTGCCTATATCATGTCAAAAAGACCTCCATTTTCATATCTAGTATCATTTCCTTCTGGCCTTACCATGACACATTTGACATCCTTTTACAACTAAATGGGTCTATTCAAGGTATTCTTATGATTCAAGTTATTTTTAATGTATTTTGATATTTTAAACTAATGTTGATACTAATGTGGCATGTGGCATGAGTTAGGTATTGTTCCTTTGAAACAGAACTTACCAGTACCAAGTACCAGCTTGTACTTAGTGGAGATACCAAAGAAGCCGTCGAAGACTTGCACGACATGGCTAGAGTGGATTGACAGTTTGATTCATATGATAGATTGAGTCATAAATCAATATGCTGACTCAGGGCGAGATTGTAGAACCGATTTATTAGAATGCTTTATGATCCACACTTCTTGACATTGCGTGTCATGAAGTTGTGAAGTTCGTTTTAACCGACTATGAGTCATTTTCGGATCTGAGATCCGTTTAGATTAATGCATGTTTGTTTAAAACTATTTTGGGAGAGGATCTATATAAATAGAGGATCACTCTCAAGAAACGTTGGTTACAATATGCTATGTGATACGATTTTTGATAAAACAAATCTGCTATGCGTTATGTTATTTACTGTTAAATGATTTGAGTC
The DNA here is from genome assembly GCA_010110895.2 of Picea sitchensis. Classification (NCBI taxonomy): domain Eukaryota; kingdom Viridiplantae; phylum Streptophyta; class Pinopsida; order Pinales; family Pinaceae; genus Picea; species Picea sitchensis. Next base: position 1,614 of record SNQJ01S0012404.1, on the reverse strand, counting down.
GTTTTATGAATTATGGAGCGTGAAGTATGAACATTTTTTTGCATGGAATGATCTGAGTAGCTCTGGTTTCCTTTTCGGCGATTGCACCTCTTGGTTGGGCCCGCCAACAGGTTCAAGTCGCTGTCTCTTTTCCATATTAGAGTTAGTTTATTTCAGTATTTTAGAATTTGCATGTAAGTTAGTTTATTTGAGTTTGAGAATTACTTTGTTAGATTCTTGCTTAACCATTCTTCGGATTGTATCATTTCCAGTGTGATAACATCTCATATACTGATGAATGTTGAATGCGTTATTTATTCCTATAGAACTTAAAGAATGAACTAGATTTGCTCTGTTTCCAGTTTTCAATCTGAACATGACTTAAAGGAGATGTGAGTTTAGATTTACTCTGTCTTGATTAGGATAATTAGCTTACTCTGTTCTGTTAGGATAGACAACGTATAGTCTGTTTCTAGTTTTAAATTTGATCATGATTCAAAAGGAGTACGAGTTTAGATTTATTCTGTTCTATTAAGGTAGTTAGGTTACAATCGGATTAAAGAAAGCTTCCAATACCAGTAGGGTAAATAGGACATTTACTTATTCTACCTGTGGATAGATTCAGAACTATTTTTGATGTTTAGATTAAAAGATTTTCGAAAATGATCTTTCTTTTATGGCTTAGATATAAATGATGATGATTAGGTGTTTAAGCTAATGGTAGATAGTCTTGGGAGATCACATTGGATCAGAAATAGAAGTACCTGTACTCAAGCACATAACTGTTTTCCTTTGATGAATTAAACAAGAGATGATTAGTTTCAAGATAATCATTAGGATTCAGTTTTTAAGAGTGAGTTTGTGTTTTCTTCTCAGAATAACCTTTAGATAGGAATTAGAATCTTACCAGCACATACAGTGTAGCATCTCTAAGTTCACTTACCCTGGTTTGACAATTCAGTGTTTCAGGTAAGTAAAAATCTTTAATATAGCAGCCTGACATTTTTGGCGTCGTTGCCGAGGAGCTGTTTAGAAGGTAAGTTAGATAATTGTTTTGGTTATTTTCTTAAAATGTATTTGGTTTGGTGTGGTATGTTAGCAGGTTGATGAAAGAGGAGCTGTGAAACGAAGGGTGAGAACCGACATATCAGTTATCACAGGTTCCTCTGAAACTCAATCTTAGTTTTTCTTTCATTTAGTATGTCTCCATGAGAAATAGAGATCATAGAGGTAGATTTAGGGGAAATACAAAACAACAAAAAGAAGAAACCTCCACCCAAAAATCAATAGAAACTGAGACTGGAACTCTTTCTGAGGAAACCATAGAGCAAAACATAGAACCAGGAAACATCACATACCAACAAATTCAAATTCCTGGTGATCCAAACTTGGTTGACACAGTTAATCCAAAAGAAGTGCAAGCTCTCCTCAGGAACCCTGACACTATAATTTCACAAATAGCAACTGCAACTGTTGAATCTAAGGTAATAGTATCCTCAAAAGAACCAATAGGAGATAGCAATTCTGTCAAAAAGAATCCAGAGAGGTGGGATTTCACACCCTCACCAAAGAAAGATCAGATTGCATATACAATTTTTGGTAATCCTTTTAACATGGCAGAAAGAGGGAGAGAAT
>SNQJ01S0012403.1:147954-206939 GCA_010110895.2 Picea sitchensis | reverse complement strand
GAATATTTAAACTGGCAACAAATCAATCTTTTGCTGATGGCGACAATTATGGCAAGGTAAGGGTCCTTGGCGCTGCTGAAGCCTGAGAACACTTTCAAATCACAGTGGAAGTTTTCTTATGGTAATGGATTGGGAATTATGTTGAGGATTAGCTTTCCTCTCACCTATAATGCATGCATGATTGAATACTAGTTGTATGGCGGTGCATTTTTACTCATTTAACTAAGTTGATTTTGGTTACCAAGTCAATGCATTGTCTGTGCGCAATGGATGCTGCATTGACAGGAAATCCATACAGCCAATTCTTAATCCATGAGTACCACAACTCCATAGGCTATGTTCTCATCACCACCTCATCATCAAGTAGAATCAGAACATGACTTCAGGCCACACCCCATCATCAAGTAGAAGCAGAACATGACGTCACACTCCACAACATAACCATGACCATATGATGTCCCTTTTTACTGTCTTGTACCTCACTCATAGGAAAAGGATGATAATGCAACCGTCAGGGTTTGGCTGGCTCCTCTCTTCCAATTTAGCTAGAATTTTTTGTTGCCTCCTATGTGAAAAATTTTGGTAAAAATTGCTCTAGAGCATTTTATTTATGCTAGATGATGTGATACACACAAGTAATATGATTACCACATAACTCTAATGATGCCAAAATAAAATACCACAAAGCTCAAAAATCATGTTCATAGTTAAATAGAGGAAAAAATCAAACCAACATCTTTGAGCTATAAAATATATAAAATGGCACACTTGAAATCATATTAGACTCTAAAAAGAGTGAAAGGTGCTAATAATCAACTTCTTTGTTGACGTTAATGTTTAGGATTACATTTATGTGAATGCCAAGGCTAGGTATAGAACCATATTACAAGTTATGGTTCTAGCCTGCATTGTCTTTCTTCACATAGGTTTGAAGTATCAATATGAAGATTGACTGTTGAAATTTCTCTTTAAAATTGTTTTGGTGACGTGAAGTTCAGGTTTTCCCTACAGCGATGTAGTAGGGACACTAAATCATTTAGTGCTCCATAAAATCTCTTATTAAGCTAGAATGTTGAGATTTTGTTCTCTTAGACACGTGGTAATTCTAAAATTTTACCTCTTATGTGGGTTGTTGACCCTTCAAACTTCCATGGCATCTTCTAGATGCAAACTACTTCTAAACTTCATAAAAAAGTCTTTCTTTATATATTGTAGCAACATTTTTGGAGGGCGACTCCTTTCCAAGTAGAATTTTAGTTCAAGAAATGGGTAAAGCTACTCCCAGACAACCAATAGTAGGTTTGTTCCCATCCCATAATCACCCAAAGATGGCCTTTTATTATGAGCATTTCATGCAACTACAAGGTTGTTTCATTCTCTGTCCTAACTACTTTCAACATATTGACTTTGCATGATTTCGATAACTAGAGATTCATGGCCTCAAGATCTCACTCGAGCAATTGCGGGTTTGCTCCCACCACCTATGGATCAAGACAAACCACCACATCCCAAGGTCTAAGAGGTTCTATCAATAATACCATCTCCAAGAGATCAAGTCCAAGGAAGACTTGGATTTAGAGGTTTAAAATATTGAGATCCAAGGAGGTTCCACTACGTGTTCTAAGACTCTAAAGGTTCCCTTGCAACTTCTTTTCACTACCTCAAATGGAGATGCCTAGATTTATACATTTGAAAGGTGATTATTCTCAAATAAGAGACTTTGTGAAGCCTTTCCAAGGCTGGTATCATTAAGCTTATTACCTCTTTCTTCCAGCCTATCTCAGTTGTTGAAGGTGCTAACTGCCAAGCAGACCCCCCAAAACTTGGAGTGAGATGGAGACATACCTATGAGACAATAGACTTCCTCTCGCACGACTAGCAAACATGATACTTCTACAAGACCTCAAAGTCAAACCCACCCACTACAAAGTATTGCCATAATACTACCCTCCAAGTCAAATTGAGCAGTGAAACTTCCATCACAAGATTCTTCCCCTCAACATTAAAGGTCAAGGGAGACATGTTGTTTTTCTCTATAGCCCCTCCCAAGATCAACCAGTAAGGACCCCTCAACCTTGAGTTCTCTTCAAAGAACATCATCAACCTTTGTATTAGCTCCTTGACAATAAGATTTGATGATAGGGGGATGCCTTTAGTCTTATTCTTCAATGAGGAATTATATTATTTGGTCATAACAGTCTCCCATTCAGGGTTGTCATGTGCATCTACATATGTTTCAAGATCACATGTCTCCAACACACACGCCATGAGTGCAACAACCTATTGTTTGTGTCCATGGGTCTTCCTTGAATCAATGGCATCGCCTACATCACTTCCAACAACCTCAATGGTCTTTATTACCCACTTCAGATAACTAATATACCCAACATGAGGTCTCCCTACAACACATTCATCATGAATAGACTCAACCATGTTATTAGTGAATAACTAATGAAAAAATTGATCAACAGTTTATTTAGGTATTGAAATCCAACCCGAAGTCAATTATGATACTCTAGTCAATACATAATTTGGACTGGTTGGTTTAGAGCTCAGACAAATCGACCCCATAAATTTGCAATAATTTCACTGAATCACAAATTAAAAGTATTGGGAGAGAAGATCTTGAAGTATTCTCATCAAAGATAACATATCATCAATAGATCACTTATTGCTTATTCAAATCATATAATCAATAGGATTTATACTCTTCAAAGTGACCAACCATGATGCAATACTAACTCTTGGGGTCCAACTTATTCCACTTCACATCCAAAATATGAGCCCAATCCATGCATCCAAAGGTTTTGAGATGTTCAACCAAAGGTTTCCTTCTACTCCATTTCTCAAGAGGAGTGACATCCCACAATGCTCTAGTTGGAACCCTATTCAAAGGATAGTTTGAGTAGGAAAAAATATTTTCCCAAAACTTGGTCAATATTCCTTTTTATTGAAGCAAACATCTACCCATATCAATAAACGCTTTTTTATTCCTCTTTCCAACACTGTTTTTCATAGGTCTGTAAGGTATTGTTATTTTTCATTAGATACCATTCCGAGATAAGTATCCTTCAAAGGCATTACACATCTATTATCCTCCATTATTATACCTCAAACATTTCACAAGTTGACCAAATCGCTTTTTAACTAATGCCCTAAACTCCTTGAATTTCTCAAAACCATATYGTTGTTCTTCAAGAAATAAATCCAAGTAAACCTAGAAAAAAATCATCAATGATGGTTAGAACATACCTTGCACCTACTAGAGAAGGATGGTTCATTGTACACATATCACTATTCATAAGCTCTAGTTGTGTCTTTGCCTCCAAGACTTCCCTCTTTCAAAATTTTCTTAGTGATGCTTACCAAGAACTTATCCCTCATATACACCTTCTGGAGGAATTGTTCTAGGGAGTACATGATCCATATTCAACCCAACCAACAACTTCATACTTCTAAAGTTTAGATGTCCTAGACTTTCATGCCAAATATTGCTTCTATCATGAGTTTTGGATATAAGTGCAAATAGTCTAGTTTATTTCCGTGCACCCTTAAAATCACAAAACTTGTTCCATCCTTGTGGTCAAGAATACCATTAACAACAACTTCAAAATCATTGTAAAATCCTTCATAACAAACTTATCAAGCCAAAGTTCAATTTTTCTTTCCAGTCTAGGTGAGTTGTGGCATAGATAACAATTTTTCACTTAGATTAAAAGTATGTATATAAAAAATGTAGCTGATACGATGCATTTAGATTGTGTAGTTATGCAACAAAGGTATATAAACTATAACTTGCATCGCTTATTTTATGCATTCCTTGTATGTAGGCCTAGATATACTGCTTCTACTATAGTATCCATTGAAGGCTTGAACAATCGTAGAACTGGACAAATTTTTGTTGGAGACATAATGGCCGTATATAATACATATTTGGATAAAACAAATAAGTCACGTAGAATTTTGCGTGCTGAGATGATAGATGAAAATGGCATTATGACAATTACATTGATTGTTCCTACACATCTTATTCGAAAACATGAAAAAAAGATCTTACCTGGCAATGAACTATCCATTATACATTTTAAAATTTTGCCAAAAACTAACTATGATCGTGGTGACTGTGATCGTATTATATCACTAGATGAATTCAGTGTCGTAGAAACAATTGATGTTGTTTGCAAAGAGTACAACTTCATACCAGACACAACAATTAAACAATTTACAGAAAGTACAACTCCTTACCCAATGGGCGCAGTTGGAGCTGTTGTGACAGTTGCAAAAAAAGTGGGGATGCAATACATTTTACATATAAAAGATGACAACTCAGAAAATGACAAAACAACGGTACAACTTCCATATTTAGTTCTTTTACTTTCAAATTTATATATCCTCAATAAGATTACATAATTATAATGATGTTTCATGTTTCAACTTCAATTGTTTGAAACATATGAACATTTTTTTACATCAATTGAACAACAACTACAAAACAGAGAATTTCTTGTGTTGTTGTTCAAGAACATTACAAAGAGAAAAGATGTAAAAGAAAAGATATTCCGCACAACACAATCAACATTTATAACAGTGCTCAGAACAGATGCAACACAATCTTTGAAGAAAATAACTAGCTCAACAAATGTTGTAAGTATATAGATGTATACCTGCATTTAAAAACTTCATGCATATCATTATTTAAAAAACATATGTATTTTGTTGTTCTATTGTTAACTACAATATTGTCTAAACAGGTTGAAGGTACACTGAAAATAGCAAATGCATATTCAACTCCTTTTGAACTTGTATGTGCCATTTGCAATTTCCCAGCCAACGCTTCTACATCAGTAGAAGATACAACAATTGATTGCATGAAATGCAACCAAAAATGTCTTTTTCTTTATAGACACTGCATAAACGATATTATTAGAAGCATTACCAATAGTGTTGTGCAATGCATCATTAGAGAACCTATATTGCAAACACTACTTCCTGATCTCATACAAATGCCTTATGAAATATATCTTCAGAAAAAAACTAGACACTGTTTATATGCTACGTGACCTCCAAGTTCACAACAAATTTACACTACATGAAGACAATATAGTATTGCAAATAGGATGAATAAAGAGGTAAACAACATAAATTTTCTTACACTAAAAAAAACTTAATTTATTGGTTTTATCTATTGATCAATAAGATGAAAAATTATTCCTATTTTGACTTATTTCTCTTTCTTTTTTTCAGGTTCTCTTATACTCCAGTATAAAGAAAAAATCAACAACTTCAACCAAGTCCAGGAAATCGATGAAGTTTTATGTTTTTTGATCATTGCTTCTCATGATTTGCAGTCATCTTTGGAGACTAGCAATATAGTTCACAATATTCCTTTGCAACATTTTTGAATTTTAGGAAATGTTTTTTGCCACTTGAAAGTAATAGTGATGACAAATTTGTAAATATCACTTTGTATATGCTAATAGGAAGACTTGCACTTAAGATTTTAATCTTATTATGTTCTAATGTACTTTAAATGTGCCTGTTTCTTAGCACGAAACTAATCAATCATGTTGTATTTTGGACATCTCAGATCTTAGTCTTATTTTGAACCATGTTATTTCCAATCGCATATGGTCTTAGTTTTATGATCCTGTTATTTTCCACTTGATGATATTCAGCAGTTTAGGTGCTTTACTCACTACTGTAAAATGATTATTAGTGAATTGAAATTGCAACTATGGAACTAATTAGTTCCAGATTTAATGTTTCATTTATTTTATTGCCAAATATTTCTTATTACTTTTACTGCAATTGATTTTAGCTAACATAGTTGTATGCACACTCATTCCTTATGTCATTTTGGTAAATTCTAAACATTTTCTGAATACAATAATATCTTAAACGTCTTATTTTGACACGTATGCTTTTAAGGTTTTTTTTATAATTTTCCCTAATGTAATATTTATAACTAATATTGGATTGTCTTTCTGCTTCAACCTTTTGTTTAAATCTACTTTTATACCTGTCATTGTTTTAGACTGTATATTAGAAATATTTTTTTTTATATATCTATAATGCTATTGGATCATTTTTTCTAAGTTTTATTGTACAAACGATGACAGATACTCATATGATCATTTAATTAAATTGTATCACTTAATTCCTAAGAATGTTGCATAACTATTTAGCTCATTGTTGACAGGGACTACGCTGCCATGCAACTCTTGTTCACTATCCCACCATCGCCATGCTCAGCGATAACACCGTCGCCCGATACCTAGCGCAACGGTAAGAGGAAATCCCGTGTTTGATTATGGTAAAACTAAAAAATATATGTCATCAATGACGTTTAATGATAAGTTAAATTAAATATATAATAAACGGATTGGATAGTAGTTTGATATGCATTAATATATATTAATGACGTGTAAAGGTAAATTTAAATTGTGCTTTGAAATAATACTAAAACTAAAAGTATATGTCATCAATGACGTTTAATGATAAATAAAATTAAAAGGTAAATTAAACAATAACAAGTAGGGAAATTAAAAATTAAATGTTATTGATGACCTTTAATAATAAGTAATATATATGGTCAACCATATTTAATTTATAAAAAGATCTGTAAAAATAATTAATTTTAAAATCAAATTTCAACCCTAGCTTGTTCCCACTCTAGTGACCTTTAGTCATGCGTTACTAATACGGAAACGCACGAAGCAACCACGAAGACGTAGAAGAAGAACATGAAGGCTCACAAATCTACAAAGAAACCTGTGTTGAACGTCATTCGTATATAGGCAGCAAATTCACAAAAATGCTAATGACGTTTCACGAATTCCTGGAACTATCAAGGAAATGACGTTTCACCAATTCCTGGAACTATCAAAGTGAAAAACTTAGAAGAAAATATTGGTGCTCTAGTTGTTAAGCTCACGCATGGGAGATGAAGGAAATAGAAAATGTATTATCTGTTTGTGAAATTAAGGAAATAGAAAATGTATTATCCTTTTCTGAAATTTTTGGACATTGACATGGTGATGGTAACAAGGATTTTTTTATGGACAACTTTTCTCTATAAAAGAATCTCAAATTATGTTTTTTAATATATTTTTTTTGTTATGGCTTTTTTTCTTCTTAACTCTCTAAGTAGATAAATAGGTTGTTATGTATGGAGTTTATTTTTAATAAATAAGGTTCATGTAATAGAAACTCCAAGACAAGTGGGCATTGTTTCCATCATAAAGATCAAACATTTTGTGATATTCTAATCTTTTATTTGGCTATTGTGATTGCAATGTGGGTAAATATATTATTTGTGCTCTGAATCTTTCAATTTACAAATAAAGAACACCACACAAAAGAAAAAAAACAATGAAAAAACCATTTTATTTTATTTCTTTGAATAAGAAAATATAAGTATGAAGTGATTTTTCTTGTAAGAGTTTTCATCTCTATGGTGTAATTATTTTATAAAGTAAATCCTATATTCATATAATAACAAGTAAAATTAGTAGCAAAGTTGTCTATTTATTTTAATCCATGCTAATAATGTAAAGCCACTTAAAAATTACATGGATTTGTTTCATTTGTTTCATATAACATATGTTAATCTATATTGATGGTAATTTAAAAAGGTGTTATTCAAACACATATAATAATGTAAGGCCAATTAAAAAATTATATGGATTTGTTTCATTTGTTTCATACAACACATCTATATAACAATGTAAGGCCAATTAAAAAATTACATGTTTCATTTGTTTCATATAACACATCTATCATTTATTTCATATAACACATTTATATAACAATGTAAGGCCAATTAAAAAATTACATAGATTTGTTTCATTTGTTTCATATAACACATCTAGTACATTTTAGTCAATGTATATGGTAAAGAGGGACATTTTCATATAGTATATATCATTTTTGATACACATTAAATGTATTATTCTCACTTTCAAAATTCACTTCATTAACATTATATAGAATGCATATATATTTAATTATAGTTAAAAAATAAAAATCTAACAATAATTTGAAAGGATAATTAAACACCAATTTTAATTAATAAGAATATTTATAAAATTATCTTAAATAAAAGTTAAGATTATAACAAAGCTAATATCTAATTTATTTGAAAAACCAAAATAAAAACTAAAACTAATCCTTAAAATAATATATTGAATAAAAATAAAGCTTATAAAAAAATCTACCTTCTAGACTATTTGAAATGAATTGTATTACAACAACAACAACAATAATTTTTTAAGGTCATCAAGTGAGAACTTCTTGTTTATGGGACAAGGGACCTCCTTGGTGCAGTCATTTGATTGCTAAAGTCTATCAAAATATACATACCCTACCCCCTCTGAATTTGAAACCATAACTTTTAACAGCTTTCACTTCTGTCTCTACCTCTATTGTATTGTTCCGGATCCATTCTTCATTGGAGATCCCATTCCGGACACAGATCAAGATCCAGTGCCATGAACCGAGTTTATGCACCAGAGATAGAAGTAGGCACATAGGCAGGGGAAGCAGGGACAGGGACAGATTCATAACAACCACTAGCAGATCCGGTTCCAGCTTCTCCACCACCATCATCTCGTCACGTATCGGTGAATATATAAAATATTCACTTAGACCTACTTGCTTGAACGAAGAGAGAGCAAGGGATAACTTTGTTCGGTTGGCCAGTTTTAATCCTTCCGTTAAAGAAGCTGAGTGGAAATACATGTTGTTAATCATTAGTAAGAAAACCAACACTCATTATACAAAATCAAGACTCAAGGATTAAATAATAATTCTAATCAAAGAATAAGTAAAATTTTATTACATTTCTTACAAATTGTTTTCAATCATCTAATTTTGATTTACTAAATTTATTTGTAAATATATTTTAGTTACCCATTTAAAGTATTCATTTACATACATTATTAATTTTAGGCTTATCATGCACGCAAACAATAAAAGAAGGGAAGCTTACCCACTATTTGTTTACCTTTTTAACCCTTAAGCTCTCATTTTTCATTTTATTGGGTTGATATGATAAATTTTGAAAATCGTCTCAAAGTGTTGATAGCCAATCAATATGTAATCTTAATTAAGCAATTTTAAGTAAAAGAAAATAAGCAATTTTAAGTAAAAGAAAAAGAAAGGGAAGTTTACCACCAACTATTTGTTTTCCTTTTTTAACCATGACGTTATCATTTTTCATTTTTTTTTTGTTGATATGGAAAATTTTGAAAATCAAATTTTAAAAATCATTCCAAAGAGTTGATAGCCAATCAATAAGTAATCTTAATTAAGCATTCTTAAATGAAATGGATTTCATGGTACATGGAAAATGATGATGGTATATTCTAAATATATTCTCCTTTGTTATGTATGGAGGTCATTTCTAATAAGAATTATACAGTTTGAGTGGGTTTAATGGTTAAGAATATGTGCTTTCTCCTAAAATGTCACAAGTTCATTATCAAAAAATTCCACTTACCTACTAGAAAGTCTCCTCTCTAAAGTAGATAAAATTATACGAAAAAGTAAAAACAATGTAATGAGATGTTCAATTTATGGATAAATTTCAACCCTAACTTGTTCCCACTCTAGTGACCTTTAGACATGCGTAACTAATACGGAAACGCACGAAGCAACCACGAAGACGTAGAAGAAAAACATGAAGCCCACGCGACGTCTCACAAGTCTACAAAGGAACCTGTGTTGAACCGTCATTCGTATATAGGCAACAAATTCAAAAAAATGCTAATGACATTTCATCAATTCCTGTAACTCTCAGGGAAATGACGTTTCACGAATTCCTGAACTATCAAAGCGAAAAACTTAGAAGAAAATATTGGTGCTCTATCTGTTAACCTCACGCATGGGATATCAAGGAAATAGAAAATGTATTATCCATTTGTGAAATTTTTGGACATCGACATGGGGATAGGGTGATGATTACAAGGATTTTCTATGGACAACTCTTCTTATGGAAGGATTTCAAACGATGTTTTTTAATACACTTTTTTATGTTATGGTTTTATCCTTTCTAACTTTTTAAGTAGATATATAGGTTGTTATGTTTGGAGGTCATCTCTAGTAAATAAGATCTATGTAATAGAAACTCCAAAATAAGTGGGCATTCGTTCCATCATAAAGATCAAACATTTTGTGGTATTCTAATCCTTTATGTGCTCTGAATTTTTCAATTTACTAATAAAGAACACCACAGTCTACCAAAAAAGAAAAAAACAATAAAAGTAAAAAAAACACCATTTTATTTTATTTCTTTGAATATGAAAATATAAGTATGAAGTGATTTTTCTTGTAAGAGTTTTCATCTCTATGGTGTAATTATTTTATAAAGTAAATCCTATATTCATATAATAACAAGTAAAATTAGTAGCAAAGTTGTCTATTCCCTATTTATGTTAATCTATGTTGATGGTAGTCCAAAAAGTGTTATTCAAACACATATAATAATGTAAAGCCAATTAAAAAATTACATGGATTTGTTTCATATAATACATCTATATATAGATGTAAGGCCAATTAAAAAATTACATGGATTTGTTTCATATAACATATGTTAATCTATGTTCATGGTAGTCTAAAAATGTGTTATTCAAACATATATAATAATGTAAGGCCAATTAAAAAATTACATGGATTTGTTTCATTTGTTTCATACAACACATCTATATAACAATGTAAGGTCAATTAAAAAATTACAAGGATTTGTTTCATTTGTTTCATATAACACTTCTATATTTGTTTCATATAACACATCTATATAAAAATGTAAGGCCAATCAAAAAATTACATGAATTTGTTTCATATAACATATCTATATAACAATGTAAGGCCAATTAAAAGATTACATGGATTTGTTTCATTTGTTTCATATAACACATCTAGTACATTTTAATCAATGTATATGGTAAAAAGGGACATTTTTATATAATATATATCATTTTTGATGCACATTAAAAGTATTATTTTCATTTTCAAAATTCACTTCATTAACTTGTATATATACATGTATATAGAATGCATATATATTTAATTATAGGTAAAAAATAAAAATCTAATAATAATTTGAAAAGATAATTAAACTCCAATTTTAATTAATAAGAATATTTATAAAATTATCTCAAATAAAAATTAAGATTATAACAAAGCTAATATCTAACTTATTTGAAAAACCAAAATAAAAACTAAAACCAATCCTTAAAATAATATATTAAATGAAAATAAAACTTATAAAAAAATTTACTTCTTAAATAATTTGAAATGAATTGTATTACAACAACGACAACAATAATAAAATTTTAAGGTCACGAAGTCCTTCATGTTTGTGGGATAAGAGACCTTCTTAGTGGAGTCATTATTGGTAAAGTCTACTGAGGTATACATACCCTACCCCCTCTATATTTGAAACTATGACTTCCAAGGAGGAAACACATGTTGTTAATCATTAGTAAGAAAAACAAAACTCATTATACAAAATCAAAACTCAAAGATTAAATAATAATTCTAATCAAAAAATAAGTAAAATTCTATTACATTTCTTACAAATTATTTTCGATCATCTAATTTTGATTTACTAAATTTATTTGTAAAGATATTTTAGTTACCCATTTAAATCATTTACATACATTATTACTTTTTTTTTTAAAGATAATGTTAGGCTTATCATGCATGCAAGCAATAAAAGAAGGGAAGCTTACCCGCTATTTGTTTACCTTTTTAACCCTTTTAGCTCTCATTTCTCATTTTTTTGCGTTGATATGGAAAATTTTGAAAATGAAAATTTGAAAATCATCCGAAACTGTTGATAGCCAATCAATGCTTAATATTAATTAAGCACCCCTCCGTAAAAGAAAGGGAAGTTTACCACCAATTACTTGTTTTCCTTTTTTTTTTTACCCATGAAGCTCTCATTTTTCATCTTTTTTTTTGGTTGATATGGAAAATTTTCAAGGTACATGGAAAATGATGATGATATATTCTAAATATATTCTCCTTTATTATGTATGGAGGTCATTTCTAATAACGATTATACAACTTGAGTGGACCTAATGGTTAAGAACATGTGCTTCCTCCTAAGATGTCACAAGTTCAAAGGTGACCTTAAAAACCTATTATTATTATGAAAAGGTTCCACTTACCTACTAGAAGGTCTCCTCTGTAAAATAGATAGAACTATATGAAGAAGTAAAAACAATGTAATGGGATGTTCAATTTATGGGTAAATTTTTGGTAGTGGAAGAACACACACATGGAATACAAGTAGTTTCCCCTGGTTGGACACCTTTGTAAACCTTGTTGATACCCCTTCGAGTAGTATTTCATCAAACAACACCTCTATATGGAATTTCACTGGTCAATGTGGTGACAACACCAATATATGAATGTCACTTGTGTATAATTGAAAAAAAAAATAATAAATCCTATATTACACCATTTAGAGAAAAACCAACCTTTCATATAAATTAAAGAGAACTTACAACCAAAAGCAATGGAATTGGAAAAGATATTTGAAAACATATAAAATATTTTTTTCACTTTGGTAAAAAAGTCAATATAAAAACACTATATACAACATGGTATACTATCTACATGTTAAAATACATGAACAAAAGATGTCAAGTCTTAGAAATTTTTGTTTCATACAAATACTTAACATGATTTCAAATGTAAGTTCATAGTATTCCTAAGAGTATTGATGGTTGCATAAATGTTTAGATGTAAGGATTATTTTGTAAAACTTGAGATGCACAATCATGGATTTGGCGAAAATGTTAAGAATCCTATTATATATTCATCGAAAGGTTTTATTTTTAAGAGAAAAGTATAAATATATAGAGAATTATTCTAATAAATTAGGATATGCAGTTTAAAATTTTAATGAAAATATGAAAAAAAAACCTAAATTTCTTTACAAATTTAAAATTTAGCAAAATTGGAAAAAATTCCTTTAAGAAACATTGTTCCATGTATCCTAGGGTATATCGTGAGTCCCCTAGGTTACTTGAAACTAGATTTAGATAAGACAATCAACCATATTGCTACTATAGTGGCATTGCGAATAACACTCAAGAAGATTACTCTCTAGTACCTGGGTAATTGGGTAGTATGGCTAAGGGTAGGGTCAAGCCTCCTTAGTTAGTTCCTTGAGAAATTTGGCTACTACTATTGGACCCCACACATATATCAAATATCTATAACACTTGACACTCCCTTGTCCTCAAGACCCTCAAAACCTTACTCCTTGTTGTCAGTCCATGAACTTCCTACATAAATGATTGTATTGCAAATCTTTTCATTATGTCACCAAAAACCATGCTTCTTGCTACCTATTCATGAAATCCCTGCATAACATGTAGTATTGAGAATTTGAGCATTCTATCAACGAATTATTATTTAGGAGGGAGTATAACTCTGCAAGAATTCAAAATTCTAGGTCCTCACTGCACCCTTATTTAAGGCATATCTCAATAGAATCCTTGTGCCAAGCTAATTGTCTTGGTACCACTCTCTAGTAAGCCTCTTAGGTGGACCCTCTCACCCCACTACCTAACACCTATCCCAACTGACCCAGAAATCAGTGATGATCACCTTGGTACCACTCTCCAATAACCTTTTTCTTGTGGATCCACATCTCTCTAGCTATTAGAGCCTCCGAGGTGGCCACCTAAGTCTCTTCCTTGGAAACTTAGTGTGATGAGTCGCAACACAAAATTGAATGCAAGCACTCCTTTTCCAAATAAAATTTTGATTCCATCAATGAAAAGATAGGGTGGGTGCAAGCTAATGATGGTCTCTCATGATGCATTAGTGGAAATGAAAACATGGAAAAATAATAGCATGTTAACTTGGAGGGACGATTCAAGGTATTTCATAATGAATTTGAATATGGTGTAAAAATATTAAATGTATGAAATTGAATCAAATTTCTGAATACATCATTTTTATTTATAGAATTTATTTATGACTATGTGAAATTTGAATTTTCTAAGAGTGGTATGTTATTTTTCATGCAAAATATAATGCATATGTTCCCAACAATAAAGGTGTTGAGTACCTCAATGATGGAATTTCCTTAAAATAAATTGTAGAATTATAAAGAACATATTTTTGTTGTGAATATATATTTTTTCAGAATTTATAAAGTTAATTTATATATTGTTAAATTACTAAAGTCATTAATCCTTGAAATTGCAAGGCCTTACATTAGTGTAGGGTATGTGCATCTTAACATAATCAAACAATTTTTTTTATGTTTTTTAGATTGTAGATCTTGGTTTGTACTAGTGCAACATATAATTTTTTCTAGAAATGGTTAAGGCCATAAAAAAATATAGTAGGAACAAAAGATGTATCCATTTTAATATTCTAATATATGTCAAGACATAAATATATTAAAAATAATAAGAAATATTATTATTTTTTTAAAATTATATATTTGGAATCTGCATACTTGATTCTATATGTGTGCTTATTTTCATCAATGAAGAATTTGTGTAGCCTATACAAAAATAACATGAAAAATAGACATATTGAGCGCCATTCAAAAAATGTGGGTTTTGATGTATTTGTATCCCAAACCACTAGTTTTGTCATTTCAAACCTAAATATGAGGCAACCAAATAAACAAATAGGTATGTTAAAGTTGTCAATCTTATATAAAAAAAATTGAATGGAAAGAACACACACACACACGTTCTAGAGTGCACACACATTCCTATAGTGTGCATGTGATATTTTGACTAAGCATACTTATGAATGTGTCTAGAGGTCTAACAAGAATGTTCTCTATCCTTGTTGAACCTTCTTGAGCTTAAGGGATGTGAATAAAACATAGACACAATACTATTAGTCATCGCTAGGGAGTCTAGAACACACACACGTTCTAGAGTGCACACACATTCCTATAGTGTGCATGCCCTACTTTGAAGAGGGGTCCAAAGGGGAAATTCCTAGAGAGTGTCGAAGAGGGGTCCAAAGGGAGATAATTTATGGGTGTTAATTCAAACCCACATTTCTGAATTTTATTAACATTTGGAGAAACCTTCTATTTTCTAGTTGACTGTATGAGAGCCCAATCATTGAATAAATGTCATAGGGTGGGTGTGAGGGTCACATCCCATAGTTATTGGAGAGCATGGGGGTTGAAGTGCAATCCACATTGGGTAGAGTGAGCAATCAACGATCTTGGGAAAGGAGAGGAAATTCGTATGGATAGTAAAAAACAATTTTAAATATTCATTTTTTACATGAACATTAGTAGAGAATAGGGAAGAAGAGCTTGGGAGATGAAAAAAAAAGCTAGGTGAATTTTGGAGCATGCCAGAGCATTTTTGGAGTGTTTTGGAACTGTATATTTAAGAGCCAGGTTGTCAGGCTTGAAGAGTGAACTCCTGGGTGATTTGCACTGTATCAACAAGTGTTTGTTGTTGGTTTTGCTGGTAGATTTCCTAGCAGTGAGATCCATTGAGTTCCCAACTAAGAGATTCCTAGATATCCGTGCCAAAGAGACCCTTATAAATGAATAAGATGCCCGATGGAATGATAACAATGAAATAGTACATTATTTAGGTTGGGAAGGTCAAGAGGAAGAGAGCTAGAGGAAATTTGAGATAGTTGTATGAGAAAACCAGTGGGTTGTGTGATGTGGAGTTGTGAGGGACTRTGAGAGACACCTTTCTTTTGTGGATTCCTAGCCCCAGCTCGGGGGTGACTAGTTGTGAATATATGRAAAAAAAATTATATGGTTGGGTGGAACTTCCTTCCCAGGAAGTTGGTTACACAAATGTTTTATAAAAAATAAGTGTTTATCTATTTTTCTGAATTATTTATGAGTTCATGTTTGTGCATTTACTTTGTAAATGAGAATGGTTTTATGTGTTGTTATAAATGTTTTATTAGTTGCATTCATGGTCATTTAGAGTGTTGTATATGTATTTAATTATGGGTATCAGAAGTTAGTTGAATATGTGTTTAAATTGTAGTTGGTAAGCTACAAGATTTGATTACCAAAATATAATTTCATTTTTATGTGTATTCTGCAAGTTATGTTCCTTGGTTGAGTTGGGGGACGTTACAGAATAGTATCAGAGCTCAAGGTTGAACACAAATCTTGTATGGGATAGGATCCAACACGAATTGAGTATATTCATGGTTTCATATTTCTTCCTATAATGAATTTGGGGAAAAATGGTGAACAAAAGTAAAATTCCCAAGTTACTAGCAGATTTCAAGTTTCAGTGCTCTAGAGCAGTTGGAGAAGGTAATTCATGGCGTCAATATGCAAGTTGCAGAGTCAAATTTGGCATTGAAGTCAAAATCCTGTGTGTTTCATGGTGACTATGAAGTTTTGCGGGTCGAAAACCTATATTAATTTGACTTGGGGAATCATTAGATGATATTCAACTATAGAAGGTTGGAGAAAGGAATTTCCAAAGGGCCTTTGGGAAGAAGGTTTTGTAAGGACTTGGATTTGGGCATGAGGATGAGTTTGAGGGGAGGAGTCTGATGACATGGGCCCAAAAGAACGAGAGTCATCAATTCAATTGGGGTCATTCTCAAGCATCAGATGTAGTGGAGATGCTCTTTTGGAAAGTATTTTTGGGAGAGCTCGTTCGGAAGGTTGGGCGTGTTTTAGCGTTTGACGAAGTCAATATGATCGAGATAACTAGTGTGCAGTTTTTGGAGCCCAAGATGATCATGGACATTGAGCGGTATGACCATTGACCATCCAATCTATTGAATGAGCATGTTGTCTTGGAAGGGCCAAGGGCGGAGGAGAATTCTACGTAAGTCACCATGTGAGTGTGCCATGTGAGAGGACATGCCATCAAGAGTGRGAGAATTAGAGAATTCCATGTAGTAGTCGAGTGGATGGCTTCAGGAAGAATGGTTTCTGAGAACCTTTGGAAGAGGTCTGTCAGAAGGTTTGTTCAGGCAGGAGGTTTCCGATCGAGGAAGTCCGATAGAGCAAGCTCGATAGGCTATCAAACTTCAGAGTTTGGAAGGGTCAACAAGAAAGGAAATATCATTTCCGATCAAGGTTTTTTGATGGGAAGAGTCCTATAGTGTTTCAGATTGTGGATTTCAGAGACATCCACGTACCCAACAATTTGGAATTCTGATGGGAAGAGTCCGAGAAAGATCTTCCGACAGTATCGCAGAGGTCTAGCCACAATTTTGCGAGCTACATGTTTACCCCTCCAAGGTGGAAACAATATTTGCAACCTACCACTTGTAGGGAAAGGAAACCATGTGGTGGGATCAACTTAAGCAATCCAAGCACCTTGATTAGAAGAGGGTCTCATGGAGGCAGTTCAAAGGATATTTCCAAGATAAATATTTTTATGAGCATTACTATGAGAGGAAGATGAAAGAGTTCTTTGAACTCAAGTTGGGAAGAATGACAAGGGATGAGTATGAGTAGAGGTTCTTTGAATTACTGAAGTATGTTGACTTCATAAAGGATGAACAGGTCAAAATTGAAAGGTTTTTTAGTGGGTTAGCCTCCTTCTATAGTGACAAGATTCAATATGATAACTCCAGGAATTTGGAGGAGACCATAAGTAGAGCAAGGAATCTCTATGAGAAGAGTAGAGGGAGGCCAATATTTCAAAAGACTTGGAATGGAAATATGAAAGGAAAGAGGGAGAAAAGGAAGAAATGTTTTAAACCACCCTTTTTCAAGAATAACTCTCAAGAAAATTATCAAGGCAAATCATCCGAAAATGAACACAAGACAACAAATGATTTTGGAAAAATGCCAAGGCAACATCCTGTACAATGTTGGGGATGTGAAGGGAATCACTTGTATAAGGAATGCCCTCACAAGGAGAAAGAATGAGGATTGTCCAAAACATCCAGGAGGCTGAAACAATGGAAGATATGGGAGGGAGCATGCCAATGATTTATGCATCTTTGGACAACAAGAAAGCAAAGTATCAATCCCCCGTGATTGAAGTGGAAGGTATGATTGATAACTAGCCCATAACAATCTGATTTGATTATGGAGCTAGCCATAGTTATATAAACTCTAACATTATTGAAAGATTTCTCTTGCAAATGAGTAATCATACAAAATATTGGTTAGTTCAGTTAGCCATAGGGGCTAAGAGAAAGATCAATGAGTTGGTTAAAGATTTTCTGATAGACATGAATGGACTCAATACGAAGTTGGATGTGAACATTAAACTTTCTGGTTCATATTCCTATCTAATTGGCATGGATTTGTTAGAAAAACACCATGCTTCCCTAGATTGTTACAACAAGAAAATAACTTGTCTTGATGAGAAAGGAAAACAAGGAAAGATTCAAGGCATTCCAAGAGTTGTGGTTGTTAGAGAAATTTCATCCATGCAGCTAAAAAAATAATTTTAAGGGATGTCAATTTTTTGCAGTTCATATGGACGAGACAACTAGAAATAAGGTGGAAAGTCTTGAAGGCCATCTGGTCTTAATAGATTTTGAAGATGTTTTTGAGAAAATCCTAGGATTTACACCAAAGAGAGACATCGATTTCTCTATTGATTTGGTGCTAAGTGCTGCCCCAATGTCCAAGACACCTTACAAAATGGGAACACTAGAACTGAAAGAGTTGCAGATGTAGCTAGAGGATATTTTGGAGAAGGGGTATATATGCCCAGTTGTGTCACCTTGGGGACCCTAGTTCTTTTTGTGAATAAGAAATATGGAACCTTAAGAACAAATATTGATTTTAGACAACTGAATAAGGTCACTATAAAGAAAAAATATCCGTTACCAAGGATTGATGATTTATTTGATCAACTGAAAGGTGCAAGAATATTTTCCAAGATTGACTTGAGATCAGGTTATCATCAAGTGAGTATAAAGGAAGAAGATATCAACAAAACAACATTCAGAACAAGGTATGGGAATTATGACTTCATGGTAGTGCCATTTGAACTATCAAATTCCTCGACTATTTTTATGTGTCTAATGAATGGAGTGTTTAGGAGTACCTAGACAAGTTTGTAATTGTTTTCTTATATGATATTATCATCTACTCTAAGTTTGTAGAAGAGCATGCAGAGCATCTGAGAATGGTGCTAAAGGTTTTAAGGGAGCACAAATTGTATGCCAAGCTAAGTAAGTGCATCTTTTATTAAAATAAGATCCACTACTTTTGGCATATTATTTAAACAAATGGCATAATAGTCGATCCCGGGAAGATAGAGGCCATTAAATGATGGCCGACATGAAGAAATGTGACATATGTCATATCATTTATGGGTCTTGCAGGTTATTACCGAAGATTCATAAAAGAGTTTTCAAATATTGCAAGCCCAATCGCTTGTTTGCAAAAGAAGGGAGTGAAGTTTGAATGGACACCAAAATGTGAAGAGATTTTCCAACAATTGAAAAATATTTTGACAAGTGCGCCCATATTAAATATTGCAGACCTAGATGTAGACTTTGTAGTGGGTACGAATGTGTGCAAGGAAGGGTGTGTTGGAGTCCTCAGTCAAAAATATTATGAGGTATGCTATGAGTCCCAAAAATTAAAGGAGTATAAGAGAAATTTTGCTACTCATGATCTAGAGTTAGCAACAATTGTACATGCATTAAAATGTGGAGGCATTACCTCACAGGGAAGAGGTTTGAGCTATGAAAATGCCATTGTGGTCTGAAACATTTATTTGGACAACCAACATTAAATGCTAGCAAAAATAGGTGGTTGGAATTTCTTAGTGAGTACGACTTTGAAAATAAACATACTAAAGGAAAACAAAATTAGGTGGTTGATGCACTCAACATAAGAGCTCATGAAGTGCATGTTTAAGCCATCAACATGTATAAAATTTATTTAAATGATAAATTTCTAGAAGAAGCAAATTCATATCAACTTTATTTGCAAATAAAAGAAAACTTACAACAAGAAAATTCACAACAGAAATTTAGAAATTATGAATTGAAAGAGGATGAAATCCTCTTGTACAGAGGCAAGGTGTACATGCCAAATTCCATGGAGTTGAAAAATATTGTGTTGAGAGAAATGCACAATGTGCCATGCTAGGAACCCAGGATATCATAAATCTATTACAACTATAAGGAGCTAATACTTTTGGCCGAGAATGAAGAAAGAAGTATATAACTATATCACTCAATGTATAGAGTGCCAAAAGATGAAAACAAAGCACAAAAATCCAGCGAGATTGCTACAACCATTTCCCATTTCAGAATGGAATTGAGAAATGGTTACAATAAATTTTATTACAAAGCTTCCCATAATAGTGAAGCATCATGATTCCATCATGGTGCTGGTCGACAAATTGATTAAGGAAACATATTTTATTCATACGAAAACAACACACAAGGAAACAAACATTGCAAATATTTAAATGAAGGAAGTTGCCAGGATACATGGAGTGCCTAAGGAAATAGTTTCATACCAAGATTCCAAGTTTACATCCAAATTTTGGTAAGGTTTTTTCAAAGGATTTGGGACAAATCTGAATCTTAGTATGACATTTCACCTAGAGTCACATGGGAAAATAGAGAGGACCAATAGGATAATTGAGGACATGCCCATAATGTATGTGATGAATTAACCATTAAAATGGGAAGACTATATCCACTTAATGGAGTTTGGTTATAATAATGGGTATCAAGCCTCATTAAAAATGAGTCCATTTGAAGCTTTGTATGGAGGGAAGTGTGACACACTAATAAGTTGTGATAACCCAATAGACAGAGCCATGATTGGGCCATATTTGTTAAAAGAAATGGAAGAGAAGATGGCAAAGATCAAGCATAATTTAAAGGCTTCCCAAGACATGAAAAAGAGTTATGGAGACAATAATTTTTGTTTAAGAGATTTTAAAGTGGGGGAACATGTTTTCCTAAAAGTTAAAGAAAAAAGAATTTCAATAAGATTGGGTTGTTTCCTGAAGTTGGAAGCAAGATATTGTGGGACTTTTGAAATATTAGAAAATATAGGGCTAATTTCATACATGCTAGCATTACCTGCATCCATGAGAGTGAATAATTGATCCAAAAAGGATCTAGAGAAGGCTAAGAAAAACTTGGAACTCATAGAGGCAACTTAGGATGCTCAGAATGGCTTCAACAAACAGAAAAAGGGAAAAAAATTAAATTTCCCAAAATTCAGTGAAAATGACATGATCGTGAAGAGTGCATCACAATATTTCTAACGACGCAAACAGATCATCAACTGGAATTATAGATTGGAAGATATTCACGGTCAAAGCTTGGTCAACTTAGCCCAGTCAGCAGGGGATGAGTCAGCATCCGTACAGATGACATCAGCTTCCATACAATACACTTGGTAGGAGAAGGAAGGTGACACCTGAAATTATGACATCAACATGGTGATGTGGCAACACATGAGGCTTCCACATGTCACCTAGTTTTGGCATTTTTGGGCTGATCCGTGTGTTATCTCCTAAAATTACACTGCTAAGTTTTCAAATTTTAGGTGAAAGGAATGAGTCAAAACAATTTGTTTCTAAATTTTTTAGAGTACATTAGATGGTCTATTGTTGAAGACTAAAGTCGAAAGAATCATCACTTCTAGTCTTGGCTTCTGAATTTTGAAATCACAGGTTACGGTGGTTAAAGGGGTCTATCAAATGACTTGTCAACCACCAAAAGTCGACCTTTTCGATGGATAAGAGGCATCTAGCAAGAAGGCGATTAACCACCGAAAATGTTTTAACAGTTAAAATGGAAAGCTCGTGCTTTCGCATGAGCCACCTGTCGAGTTGGTGCAATGATTAAACATAACCACCGAAAAGCTCGCCATGATGGAGGGTATGCATGCTCGTGGTGTCTATCCAAAAAATTTCGAAGCTCATGTGTCCTTTCAATCACATTGATCGTTTCAAAATCCAAACACGGCGGGGATTTGTATGTGTGATTTTACGGAACCTCCCTCCATTTCAGTCGCGAGTACTCAAGCCATCATGATCTCGTTATTCTTTTAGAAATCCTCGTTGAGTCATCATGAATCCCGAAAACTGCTGAGACGACCGTGAAGTTCGCGATTTCATCAGTCAATCGTATTCTCAGAGATATTCATCCCGTTTCCTCTGGGGATTGTCAAGGCGCCATAAAAATCCAAGCGAGCGTTCTCGAGTCAAGTAAACCAGTCAGATCATCAGGTAAGCTCAGAAACTATCCTCTGTCAGTTTCCAAAAACGAATTTGCCACCGAAAATCTAAAGTTTCGGCACATTCTCAGTCGAATTGTCGCCCGAAACTGGATCAGTTTCTGAACTTGATCATCTTAATTTTATGTTACTTTGTTCCACTGGTTTTCCATAAAATATTTTTGCTATGTTCATAGTTCCCAGAGTCATTGTCTCCCTGGATGTCTAGTTTCCCATAATTTCAGGCATAGTCAGCATTGACCCATGTCGAAAGCAGGGCCAGCCTTAAGATCTGAGCTGGATGGCGTTTGGTATTTAGAAGCCCATCCGGAGGTGGCAAAAATTTTCAGACAGACTGGAGTTTTCGCATACTACGAGAAATTAACAAGATTTCACCAATAGGTGGCCGAATCTTTTTCTCTTTCCTATGATGGAAGGACTGCTAAAGTTGGCAAGGAGGAGATTATCATTGACGAAGCAGCCATTGTTGAGTACATAAGATTACCCAGAACGGGAGACTGTTGGTTTAAAACCACCATACCTTCAAGCATCGAATTCAGGTCCTATTTTCTACCTGTACATAAATATTTAACCTGGAAGAAGGACATCCCAATGTCTTATTTGGAACCCAAATGGCAGTCCCTGTTGAAGGCAATTTTGGTGTATATCACTTATGAGGGGCGCTACAACAGGGTAATGTTTTATCATTTTAAACTTCTGAATCATTTCACAGGCAGAGAGCCTATAAACTTGCCTTACTTCTTTCACAAAACCCTAATGAAGATGGCAAGACAAGTGAAAGCCCAGCCTGCTAAAGTTGTCAGCAGATTATCACATCAAGGGATAATTACTCTTCTTGTGAGAGAATCTCTGCAGAGGAAACAGATTGAGTGGGGCTTATTTTTGTTTTGGAATGAATTTCAAACAGAAAGACCACCAGAGGTAGAAACCAAGAAATCCAGGGGCAGAAAAACTCCTAATCCCAAGAGCAGCCACAGGAAAAGGAAAGGAATCTCACTACCAAGAGATCCCATAAAAGCATCCCCTGGCAAGAAGGAAGGAATCAAAAGAAAATTGCATTTTGAAGGCAAGAGCCCTTCCACAGAGAATAACCCTCTGAACCTACCTTACAGTGATTCAGAAACAGAACCAGAGATGGCAGAGACTCAGGAGAACATACAGATTAAACAGAGTGCAGATTATTGTTCAAATCCACCTTCACCAAAGCCTGCAGAGGCCCACAAGCAACCAGAAGCAGAAGCCTCCTCAAGTAAGCCCAAAATAGCTAGAGCACGAAAGCTCAACAAGCTCCTGCAACAGATTTATGAAATGGAAGTTCTAGAAAGGGTGATTAAAAAAGCCAATACAGACCTCACTGACAGAAATGCAAAACTGTTCAAAATGAATCAAACTCTTAAAGAGAAACATGACAAAATTAAAGACAGAAATAGAGTTTTGATAAGAGAAAATATTAAACTGTATAGGCAGCTCAGGATTCTGAGGCTAAAGTTAAAAGAATTTCAATCACCAGAAGAGGAGAAAACTAGATTGGAAACTTTGGCTAATTTAGACACGACCATAATGGATACACCAGAGCCCCCTACACAGCCAGTAGAAGTTCATAGGTCTGCACGAACAAGGGCTGCCTCATCTAAGAAATCCTGAGCATCAGAGAGGACCCAAGGTAAACATTTTTGCAATTTTGAAATTTCTTCAATGATTAACTTTCGGTGGTTTAGATGAACAGGATGACTGTTTATTAACCACCGAAAGCAGTGCTTTCGGTAGATAACCCACCCAGAAGCTTTCCAAGTTAACCACCGGAAGCCTGTCATGTCTAGATTGAATGAGTTTTTACACAGATCGAAATTTTTTGAGATGAAAAGATTTGAGATCTTTTCGAAAGAACGTCTAATGAATTATCAAGACTAGGCCAACAGTTATTTTTGACAAATTGTGGAAAGAGGAGATGTTTCAAAGGTTTTTGACATCTTTAACTAAGACAGAAAATCAGGACACCTTGCCACATCAACAGATTCAAATTTGTCTCTATTGGAGAGTCATCATTTAGCCTTGGGAGGCTATCCTGCACTACACCAACAATCAACAAGAGAGAAATCTGGGATTGACCTCATTTTGGGGATCATCCCTCATCTTTTGCAATCAGATTTTGACTTACTATTTTTAGCTGATTTGATCCATGTTTTCAGGATCTCAGAACTACTTTGTAAAGCTATAAAGCCTAGGATAGAATATGAACCAAGGGTTCGAATTTGGGTTCTATATGCTGCTACTGTAATTGAGACTCATTCTTAATATATGAAACATTGCAAGCTTCCTTCATTTGTGTTTTCAGACCTTTCTCCTCTGTTCTATGATATCTTATGAGTGAATGTTCTTTATTGATGCTTATTCAATCTGCATGTGACTGTCATCTCACTAATTGATTGATTAAGTTGAGAATCATAAGTTATTGTCTTAGTTTTTAAACCCATTGTGCTTATTGTTTATATGAGTATAATCTGGTTCAACAACTATCTTCTGTTCTATTTGATCAAATCCTGTCTGATTGCATTCTTAGAAGGCCTTGTGATACTTGATATTACTAGACAGTCTTAAAGACACGGTCCAGCCCCTAGATATTCATCTTGATCCAAAAACCACATCATTTATTGAGAAAATAGCTTCAAAAAGATTAAGTTACCAGGCCTCTCTGACTTACAACCTAGGAGAGTTTCCTGGAGTGATAACAAATTGGCGCCGTTGCCGGGGAACGGAGAGTGAAGCAAGCTTCCCTGGGAGACGACATATTTTCAGCTTTTGATGATAGACAAAGGCTGAGCATTATATTGGTTGTAAACATCTATCTGGTGACTCCACGTTCAAAGACTCCACTGGGGAGGATCCTGTTGATAAAAGATGAAGAGGCTCAAATCAAAATCCAGGTATCAGTTCATTAGTTTGCTTCATGAACTGTTGTTGTTCTTTATTACCTCTTTCATTCTTTTTCCTCCACGTGTGAAGAGAATTATTTTCTGTTTTGTATATTCAGAAAATCATCATCCTTCTTGTATATATTCGTCTTTAGAAGAGGAAATCCTGCAGCCCTACATTGTAGATATAGATTCAGTAGCTTTATCTCAGCCCATTCTCAAAGATGACC
Organism: Picea sitchensis; assembly: GCA_010110895.2. Lineage (NCBI taxonomy): Eukaryota > Viridiplantae > Streptophyta > Pinopsida > Pinales > Pinaceae > Picea > Picea sitchensis. The sequence goes on along the minus strand of SNQJ01S0012403.1, from coordinate 181,617 downwards.
ATCGTATTTCTTTTCCTTTAGAATCTGATCAACCATGTGACCTTGAAAAGATAGAAATTGTTTCAGACCGTGTCCAGATCTCAACCCCTCTTGTCATAATTTTTTAATCTTGTCATGAACTCATTAACTCTCATGGTCAGCCCTCAACTTTTCAAGTTAAGATTCAGATGAAGATGTTCAAGCCTTTAAATCTGCCCCTTCTTCTTCATCCTTATCCTGATGACTGTTATGAATATCTCCCTTGGTTTTCTGGAGAGAATCAAGCTTCAGTTGAGAGCCACGTGGAATCATTTTTGGATTTTGTTGATCGTTTTCAGCTTGCTCATGAAGATGTGATCATGAGATTTTTCTCAAAGTCTCTGATCAAAGATGCTGCTGCATGGTTTAAAAGTTTGAGAACTGATTCAATTGGCTCTTGGACCGAGTTCTCTAATGATTTCCTTAAGTATTGGGGCAATTACAAATCTTTAGATTCATACCTTGCTGATTTCTATGCTTTGAAACAAGAGCAAGATGAAGCCTTGCCTGTTTTCAATAGAAGGTTTTACCATGTTTATTACGACATCCCATTGGAGATTCGGCCTACTGAGATTTCTGCCATGGTATATTATCTTATGGCTCAGCATAATGAACTTGTCCTTCTCTTACTAGAAAGGAAGTCTTCATCATTAGGGAACTTGTTTGAAGATGCTCAAGAGGTAGAGGAGAATATCCGTACTTCCAGGAGGATCCGACAACGGGTTGACTTTGACAATCTTCTTGCACATGAGCAAAAACAATGTCAGTATGGTTCATATCTTGAGAAGGGAGGTAATGAGTATGAAGCAGATTTAGAACAACAGAAAGCATACGAGCTTATTTCAGATTCGGATCTGAATTCATCAACATTCGCAGAATATTCTAGATACAGGTATGCTTGTGAAGCTTATGATCAATTTGTAAATCAAGAAGAGCCTATGATGAGTGATGATTGCATAATAAATTATATGTTCTCAGCTGAGCCTAATCCATGTGATGGAAATCCTGTTTTGTTATCCTCTTGTTAGCATTATTTTGATAATGAAATTGTAGTTTTTGATGATCTTGAGTTGATCTCAAAAGGACAAGAAGATGATCATTCTTCTTGTAGAGGAACAATCATGGTTGAGCAAGAGGTTACCATGGACATGCAACTTTTTCCAGAGAAGCAACATGTTTCTTATTTTCTTTTCAAGGATCCAGTAGCAGTTTTCATGGATCTATACTTTTCAGAAAACTTGAAAAGTTCAGATTTCCTTAGTTTGCAAATGTTTATGGGTGACAGTTTCGGATCTACGAAAAATGCTAAGGGAAGCCATCAACTTTCAGATGTGCAGACACAGGCGAATTGCAACAAATATGGAGAAGAAGGTGAGGAGCTGAAAAGTCTAGATCAACAGTCCATCCTACATGTTTCTCCGGCAAGGGTTGAGCAACCTACATTCAACAATGAGATCAGTAAAGGCAACTTTCAACATCATTTCAATTTACAGTTAGATCAACATCTCAAAGAGGTATTGTTTTATGATTTTGAAGACCCTATTGCTGACTTTTTGGATTCTATCAGCAGCATAGATGTTAAGATATTTCTGTCAGAAGGAGATTGTCTTCATCATTTGCTCAAACCTCTTTTCTGTATGATATGGCCTTCATTACTTTTTGGGTCAAGATCAAGAATAGTTTTGGTAAATCACTTTCTGTCATGGCTTCATTGGAAGCATGATTTCACTTGATAAGAGGCAGTATAGTTGGTTAGTGTAGGAGTAGGTTGAAGAATAATCTCTTCATACGAGCACATAGATTATTTTCAGTTTTCTTAAATAAACATGCAGATTATAGGCAGGCTACAAAGTTTTCAGGCTACAGGTTTGGTGAAGAATAGTTGCACAGGTTAAATGACTCCATACCAAAGGCAGCAAGATGACTCCATGCCCAATGGAACTACAATTTCAAAGCTATGCAAATATTGTTTTTAGATTTTGGTTGAATAAGCAGAGCAGGCTACCGATCACACAGGCCACATGACTCCATAGCCCAAAAGATAAGTTGACTGGAACTACTTGTTCTTGGAACCTCACTGGGAGGATTCCATCCTCGAGTAGGAGCCAGATGTTATCTCCTAAAATTACACTGCTAATTTTTCAAATTTTAGGTGAAAGGAATGAGTCAAAACAATTTGTTTCTAAATTTTTTAGAGTACATTATATGGTCTATTGTTGAAGACTAAAGTCGAAAGAATCATCACTTCTAGTCTTGGCTTTCGAATTTTGAAATCACAGGTTACGGTGGTTAAAGGGGTCTATCAAATGACTTGTTAACCACCAAAAGTCGACCTTTCTGGTGGATAAGAGGCATCTAGCAAGAAGGCGATTAACCACCGAAAGTGTTTTAATAGTTAAAATGGAAAGTCCGTGCTTTTGCACGAGCCACCTGTCGAGTTGGCGCAATGATTAAACATAACCGCCAAAAATCTCGCCATGATGGAGGGTATGCATGCTCATGGTGTCTATCCAAAAAATTTCGAAGCTCCTGTGTCCTTTCAATCACATTGATCGTTTCAAAATCCAAACATGGCGAGGATTTGCATGTGTGATTTCATGGAACCTCCCTCCATTTAAGTCGCGAGTACTCATGCCATCATGATCTCGTTACTCTTTCAGAAATCCTCGCTGAGTCATCATGAATCCCGAAAACTGCTGAGACGACCGTGAAGTTCACGATTTCATCAGTCAATCGTATTCTCAGAGATATTCATCCCGTTTCCTCTGGGGATTGTCAAGGCGCCATCAAAATCCAAGCGAGCGTTCTCGAGTCAAGTAAACCAGTCGGATCATCAGGTAAGCTCAGAAACTATCCTTTGTCAGTTTCCAAAAATGAATTTGCCACCGAAAATCTAAAGTTTCGGCACATTCTCAGTCGAATTGTTGCCCGAAACTGGGTCAGTTTCTGAACTCGATCATCTTAATGTTATGTTACTCTGTTCCATCGGTTTTCCATAAAATATTTTTGCTATGTTCATAGTTCCCAGAGTCATTGTCTCCCTGGATGTCTAGTTTCCCATAATTTCAGGCACAGTCAGCATCGACCCATGTCGAAAGTAGGGACATCCTTGAGATCTGAGCTGGATGGCGTTTGGTATTTAGAAGTCCATCCGGAGGTGGCAGAACTTTTCAGACAGACTGGAGTTTTCACATACTACGAGAAATTAACAAGATTTCACCAACAGGTGGCCGAATCTTTTGCTCTTTCCTATGATGGAAGTACTGCTAAAGTTGGCAAGGAGGAGATTATCATCGACGAAGCAACCATTGTTGAGTACACAGGATTATCCAGAATGAGAGACTGTTGGTTTAAAACCACCATACCTTCAAGCGTTGAATTCAGGTCCTATTTGCTACCTGTACATAAAGATTTAACCTGGAAGAAGGACATCCCAATGTCTTATTTGGAACCCAAATGGCAGTCCCCGTTGAAGGCAGTTTTGGTGTATATCACTTGTGAGGGGCGCTACAACAGGGTAATGTTTTATCATTTTAAACTTCTGAATCATTTCACAGACAGAGAGCCTATAAACCTACCTTACTTCTTTCACAAAACCCTAGTGAAGATGGCAAGACAAGTGAAATCCCAGCCTGCTAAAGTTGTCAGCAAATTATCACATCAAGGGCTAATTACTCTTCTTGTGAGAGAAGCTCTGCAGAGGAAACAGATTGAGTGGGGCTTCTTTTTGTTTTGGAATGAATTTCAAACAGAAAGACCACCAGAGGCATAAACCAATAAAGCCAGGGGCAGAAAAACTCCTACTCCCAAGAGTAGCCACAGGAAAAGGAAAGGAATCTCACTACCAAGAGATCCCATAAAAGCATCCCCTGGCAAGAAGGAAGGAATCAAAAGAAAATTGCATTTTGAAGGCAAGAGCCCTGCCACAGAGAATAACCCTCTGAACCTACCTTACAGTGATTCAGAAACAGAACCAGAGATGGCAGAGACTCAAGAGAACATATAGATTGAACAGAGTGCAAATTATTGTTCAAATCCACCTTCACCAAAGCCTGTAGAGGCCCACAAGCAACCAGAAGCAGAAGCCTCCTCAAGTAATCCCAAAACAGCTAGAGCACGGAAGATCAACAAGATCCTGCAACAGATTTATGAAATGGAAGTTCTAGAAAGGGTGATTAAAAAAGCCAATATAGACCTCACTGATAGAAATGAATAACTGTTCAAAATGAATCAAACTCTTAAAGAGAAACATGACAAAATTAAAGACAGAAACAAAGTTTTGATCAGAGAAAATATGAAACTGTATAGGCAGCTCAGGATTCTGAGGCTAAAGTTAAAAGAATTTCAATCACCAGAAGAGGAGCAAACTGGATTGGAAACTTTGGCTAATTTAGCCACGACCATAATGGATACACCAGAGCCCCCTACACGGCCAGTAGAAGTTCGTAGGTCTGCACGAACAAGGGCCGCCTCATCTAAGAAATCCTGAACATCGGAGAGGACCCAAGGTAAACATTTTTGCAATTTTGAAATTTCTTCAAAGATTAACTTTCGGTGGTTTAGGCGAACATGGTGACTGTTCATTAACCACCGAAAGCAGTGCTTTAGGTAGATAACCCACCAAGAATCTTTCCAAGTTAACCACCGAAAGCCTGTCATGTCCAGAATGAACACGTTTTTACACAGATCGAAGTTTTTTGAGATGAAAAGATTTGAGATCTTTTCAAATGAACGTCTAATGAATTATCAACACTAGCCCAACAATTATTTTTGACAAATTGTGGAAAGAGGAGATGTTTCAAAGGTTTTTGATATCTTTAACTAAGACAAAAAATCAGGACACCTTGCCACATCAACAGATTCGAATTTGTCTCTATTGGAGAGTCATCATTTAGCCTTGGGAGGCTATCCTGCACTAAACCAACAATCAACAAGAGAGAAATCTAGGATTGACCTCATTTTGGGGATCATCCCTCATCTTTTGCAATCAGATTTTGACTTACTATTTTTAGCTGATTTGATCCATGTTTTCAGGATCTCAGAACTACTTTGTAAAGCTATAAAGCTTAGGATAGAATATGAACCAAGGGTTCGACTTTGGGTTCTATATGCTGCAACTGTAATTGAGACTCATTCTTAATATATGAAACATTGCAAGCTTCCTTCATTTGTGTTTTTAGACCTTTCTCCTCTGTTCTATGATATCTTATGAGTGAATGTTCTTTATTGATGCTTATTCAATCTGCATGTGACTGTCATCTCACTAATTGATTGATTAAGTTGAGAATCATAAGTTATTGTCATAGTTTTTAAACCCATTGTGCTTATTGTTTATATGAGTATAATCTGGTTCAACAACTATCTTCTGTTCTATTTGATCAACTCCTGTCTGATTGCATTCTTAGAAGGCCTTATGATACTTGATATTACTAGACAGTCTTAAAGACACAGTCCAACCCCTAGATATTCATCTTGATCCAAAAACCACATCATTTATTGAGAAAATAGCTTCAAAAAGATTAAGTTACCAAGCATCTCTGACTTATAGCCTAGGAGAGTTTCCTGGAGTGATAACAAATTGGTGTCGTTGCCGGGGAATGGAGAGTGAAGAAAGCTTCCCTGGGAGACGACATAGTTTCAACTTTTGATGATAGACAAAGGCTGAGCATTATATTGGTTGTAAACATCTATCTGGTGACTCCACGTTCAAAGACTCCACTGGGGAGGATCTTGTTGATAAAAGATGAAGAGGCTCAAATCAAAATCCAGGTATCAGTTCATTAGTTTGCTTCATGAACTGTTGTTGTTCTTTATTACCTCTTTCATTCTTTTTCCTTCGCGTGTGAAGAGAATTATTTTCTATTTTGTATATTCAGAAAATCATCATCCTTCTTGTATATATTCGTCTTTAGAAGAGGAAATCCTGCAGCCCTACATTGTAGATATAGATTCGGTAGCTTTATCTCAGCCCATTCTCAAAGATGACCACCATATTTCTTTTCCTTTAGAATCTGATCAGCCATGTGACCTTGAAAAGATAGAAATTGTTTCAAACCCTGTCCAGATCTCATCCCCTCTTGTCATAATTTCTGAATCTTGTCATGAACTCGTTAACTCTCATGATTAGCCCACAGCTTTTCAAGTTAAGATTCAGATGAAGATATTCAAGCCTTTAAAGATGCCCCTTCTTCTTCATCCTTATCCTGATGACTGTTATGAATATCTCCCTTGGTTTTCTGGAGAGAATCAAGCTTCAGCTGAGAGCCACGTGGAATCCTTTTTGGATTTTGTTGATCTTTTTCAGCTTGCCCATGACGATTTGATCATGATATTTTTCTCAAAGTCTCTGATCAAAGATGCTGCTGCATGGTTTAAAAGTTTGAGAACTGATTCAATTGGCTCTTGGACCAAGTTCTCTAATGCTTTCCTTAAGTATTGGGGAAATTACAAATCTTTAGATTCATACCTTGCTGATTTCTATGCTTTGAAACGAGAGCAAGATGAAGCCTTGCCTGTTTTCAATAGAAGGTTTTACCATGTTTACTACGGCATCCCATTGGAGATTCGGCCTACTGAGATTGCTACCATGGTATATTATCTTATGTCTCAACATAATGAACTTGTCCTTCTCTTACTAGAAAGGAAGTCTTCATCATTAGGGAACTTGTTTGAAGACGCTCAAGAGGTAGAGGAGAATATCCGTACTTCCAGGAGGATCCGACAATGGGTTGACTTTGACAATCTGCTTGCACATGAGCAAAAACAATGTCAGTATGGTTTAGATCTTGAGCAGGGAGGTAATGAGTATGAAGCAGATTTAGAACAACAGAAAGCATACAAGCTTATTTTAGATTTGGATCTGAATTCATCTACATTCGCAGAATATTCTAGATACAGGTATGCTTGTGAATCTTATGATCAATTTGTAAATCAAGAAGAGCCTATGATGAGTGATGATTGCATAATAAATTATATGTTCTCAGCTGAGCCTAATCCATGTGATGGAAATCCTGTTTTGTTATCCTCTTGTCAGCATTATTCTGATAATGAAATTGTAGTTTTTGATGATCATGAGTTGATCTCAAAAGGACAAGAAGATGATCATTCTTCTTGTAGAGGAACAGTCATGGCTGAGCAAGAGGTTACCATGGACATGCAACTTTTTCCCGAGAAGCAACATGTTTCTTATTTTCTTTTCAAGGATCCAGTAGCAGTTTTCATGGATCTATACTTTTCAGAAAACCTGAAAAGTTCAGATTTACTTAGTTTGCAAATGTTTATGGGCGACAGTTTTGGATCTGCGACAAATGCTAAGGGCGGCCATCAACTTTCAGATGTGCAGACACATGCGAATTGCAGCAAATATGGAGAAGAAGGTGAGGAGCTGAAAAGTCCAGATTAGCAGTCCATCCTACATGTTTCTCTGACAAGGGTTGAGCAGCCTACATTCAACAATGAGATCAGTAAAGGCATCTTTCAACATCATTTCAATTTACAGTTAGATCAGCAGCTCAAAGAGGTATTGTTTTATGATTTTGAAGACCCTATTGCTGACTTTTTGGATTCTATCAGCAGCATAGATGTTAAGATATTTCTGTCAGAAGGAGATTGTCTTCATCATTTGCTCAAACCTCTTTTCTGTATGATATGGCCTTTATTAATTTTTGGGTCAAGATCAATAATAGTTTTGGTATATCACTTTCTGTCATGGCTTCATTGGAAGCATGATTTCACTTGATAAGAGGCAGTATAGTTGGTTAGTGTAGGAGTAGGTTGAAGAATAAGCTCTTCATACGAGCACGTACATTGTTTTCAGTTTTCTTAAATAAACATGCAGATTATAGGCAGGCTACAAAGTTTTCAGGCTACAGGTTTGTTGAAGAACAGTTGCACAGGTTAAATGACTCCATACCAAAGGCAGCAAGATGACTCCATGCCCAATGGAACTACAATTTCAAAGCTATGCAAATATTGTTTTCAGATTTTGGTTGAATAAGAAGAGCAGGCTACCGATCGCACAGGCCACATGACTCCATAGCCCAACACATAAGGCGACTGGAACTACTTGTTCTTGGAACCTCACTGGATACACAAGAGCCCCCTACACAGCCAGTAGAAGTTCGTAGGTTTGCACGAACAAGGGCTGCCTCATCTAAGAAATCCTGAGCATCAGAGAGGACCCAAGGTAAACATTTTTTCAATTTTGAAATTTCTTCAAAGATTAACTTTCGGTGGTTTAGGCGAACAGGATGACTGTTCATTAACCATCGAAAGCGGTGCTTTCGGTAGATAACCCACCCAGAATCATTCCAAGTTAGCCACCGAAAGCCTGTCATGTCCAGAATGAACGAGTTTTTACACAGATCAATGTTTTTTGAGATGAAAAGATTTGAGATCTTTTCGAATGAACATCTAATGAATTATCAGGACTAGCCCAATAGTTATTTTTGACAAATTGTGGAAAGAGGAGATGTTTCAAATGTTTTTGACATCTTTAACTAAGATAGAAAATCAGGACACCTTGCCACATCAACAGATTCAAATTTGTCTCTATTGGAGAGTCATCATTTAGCCTTGGGAGGCTATCCTACACTACACCAACAATCAACAAGAGAGAAATCTGGGATTGACCTCATTTTGGGGATCATCCCTCATCTTTTGCAATCAGATTTTGACTTACTATTTTTTGCTGATTTGATCCATGTTTTCAGGATCTCAGAACTACTTTGTAAATATATAAAGCTTAGGATAGAATATGAACCAAGGGTTCGACTTTGGGTTCTATATGCTGCTACTGTAATTGAGACTCATTCTTAATATATGAAACATTGCAAGCTTCCTTCATTTGTGTTTTCAGACCTTTCTCCTCTGTTCTATGATATCTTATGAGTGAATGTTCTTTATTGATGCTTATTCAATCTGCATGTGACTGTCATCTCACTAATTGATTGATTAAGTTGAGAATCATAAGTTATTGTCTTAGTTTTTAAACCCATTGTGCTTATTGTTTATATGAGTATAATTTGGTTCAACAACTATCTTCTGTTCTATTTGATCAACTCCTGTCTGATTGCATTCTTAGAAGGCATTGTGATACTTGATATTACTAGACAGTCTTAAAGACACAGTCCAGCCCCTAGATATTCATCTTGATCCAAAAACCACATCATTTATTGAGAAAATAGCTTCAAAAAGATTAAGTTACCAGGCATCTCTGACTTACAACCTAGGAGAGTTTCCTGGAGTGATAACATCGTGGACCAATCGGATCGTGCCACGTGGCAGTCCGTACAGTCCATACACTGACGTGGCATGCTAACTTGGTAGGGGGAAATGTGGACTAGTGAGAGGCCTTCACATGTCCCAATTAGAGGCTAACACATGGCAGGCGGGAAATGCTCAATGACAACCCATGAGCAAAAAATTGAAAAAAATTAGTTTGGCAAGTCCGCCAAATTTGGCGGACCACACCAAACTTAGCCACAACTAATCATTTGGATATGGTTGTAGCGCCACCGCTAAACTAGCAGAACATACATTGTTAAATATATATGTTGTAACAATACAAATCCCAAAAGGGGGAGGCCCGTGGGTTTGACCCTGGGACCTCCTCCCTCGCATACGCCTTAACAAATCCACCCTAACTGACAGGCCACGGGCCACACATTGTAACCAACACCCCAAAAAACTATAAAATGATGCATCCGCCTAGCCACCAGAAGGGAGGTGCGCATACGGTACGACCATTTGGGCATAGAAAACGATGCAGTCCAGTCATTAATGTAGGTTGCAGAGGACACAAAAACTGAGACAAATGTTTTCTTGGGCCTGGGAGTGCTAGAGTCGGATCGAGGTGTGGAGACAGTTATTTTTGGGTAATTCAACGCCACGAATCCAATGGTGCTATCTGTGTTTTGATCTGAGCATTATTTCTGCAGCTTGATTTTAGAATGAGATATACTTATGTATTTTGCTAAATTATTTTGCTGAGATAATGAAAGAGCCTACCCATTTGAGAGCAAGACTTGGAGACATAGTCCACTAGGGACGAACTCCGTTATCAAGTTTTTGTGTTCATATTTGATGCTTATGTCTCTTCATTTTTTATCCTTTCCTTCTTCAATGGTGCACCTTAATTTATGCTCATTTAGTGCAATTCTTTATAAGTCACTCGATGAAAAGATCTCGGATCATGTTGGTATTAGAGCAGTTGTCTTTGACTTGAATTGTTGAGTGTGATTTCTTACTAGGAACAATCATAAGCAAGGTGAAGGAACTCTTAAGACTTTCAATATTGAAATTGGTCGTGCATCTTGAAGGAAGAAAATGGTAGAAGAGGACAAATGTGATGAACAAGAGAAAAAATTTCACATGGTCTTTTATCACATGCCAGAAATGGTTGAACGAATGTATGGAGACTACAAGAAAGGGAAGAAGAAGGAAGCACATGCATATGATGATGCTTCGATAAACTAATGGATTGGAGGAGATTCTCCCGAGCCTCCATCTTTACCTTCGAGTTCTAGTTCTTCTTCCTCCGAGCATTCTCATCATTCTCATCATTCTAGCCATAAAGCCTCTTTTAAGAAACTGTTATTAAATCTTGATGTAAAATTTTATTTATCTATGTTTAATGGAGATGCTAATCTTGAAAAGCTAGATAACTGGATCTGACAGGTTGAAGTGTATTTCCGTGTTCAACATATTGATGAAGAAGAAGTTAAAATGCAACTGGCTTCTCTTCGGTTGGAAGGCACGGCTCTTGTATGGTGGGAGAGAAAGATTCAAGAAATAAGTAAGTGTTGTAATCTTCTTTCCTCATGGTCAGAATTTAAGTCAGCAATAAGGAAGTAATTTCATCCATTAGGGTATTTACATAAAGCAATGATGGAATGGAAAACTTTAAGGCAAAGTAAAGGTCAAACTGTACAAAGTTTCACAGAAGAATTTAGGAGGAAAGCTCTTGCATTGAACATTCCTTTGGATTCTTATGAAACTTTAATGAAGTACATTGGTTCACTTCAAAGTTATATTCATCATACTTTTCTCTTGTTTAACCCCACTAGTCTTGATGAAGTTTGTGTGCAAGCCACTCACCTTGAGAATAGGGGGAAGCATTCAAGAATATCCCGTGAAGAAACCTTTCAATATCCCACATAAAATTTTAAGAAGTTTAAAAGGAAGGACAAGAATACCGCTGTAGTGACGAGAGAAGGAGGAAATGCATCTTGCACTCATTGCAATAAAATCAGTCACGATGAAGAACACTATTGGAAACTGCATCCAGAAAAGAAACCGAAACAGTTCGGTGGAAAGGGGAAGACAAAAACCGTTGCTACAGTGAAACAAGATCTTGGTTCCGATTTAGGAGATGAAGGAAAGATCACAGTGGTTGGAGTATAAGGTAAAGATTCTCTTCATGCTAGTTCAAGTTCCAATAATGAATCTCACGATGATGAATGAAAGAGGAATGAATTATTTCACATAAGAGTTGTATCTAGACAACTAAGATAGATACATTATTTGATCTGGGTTCCCAAGTAAAATTAATATCTGAAGCACTTGTCAAGAAGATGGGTCTTGAAATGAAACCACATCCGAAGCCTTATCCTCTTGGTTGGGTATGTGATAAAGAAAAACTTAATGTCACCAAACAATGTAGGGTCAAATTTACTATAGCTTCAAAGTTGATTGATGAAGTGGATTTGGATGTTGTACCACTTGATATATGTGGCATAGTGTTGGGAAGTCCTTATCTTTATGATAGAAAAGAAGTCTTCTTTCGTCATAAGAAAAAATACCACCTTGCTAAAGGGGGAGTGGAATATATTGTTAGATCTCATCACATGAGGGTAAATACAACACTTGTTAGTGCAGGGAAAATGAAGAGACTCATAAACACTAATAAGAGATATGTACTCATGGTCGTAAGAGAGAAAGATGTCGAGACATCCGATGCTTTCCAAGGATGTGATCCATCTCATAAAAATGAATTAATTGATATTGTTTCTAAGTATGATGATATTTTTCAGGAACCAAATGGATTACCTTCTAAGAGGGAAATCCAACATGAGATACATCTTCAACAAGATTCTCGTCTTCCTAATGTGGGCATGTAAAGGATGTCAGTTGTGGAGATGACAAAGATCAAGTAGTAGGTACAGGGCTTATTGGATCAAGGGGTCATCAGGCCAAGTTCGTCTCCTTGTGGTTCTCTAATCGTGATGGTGCCAAAGAAGGATGGCACATGGCAAATGTGTGTTGATTACTGGGCCTTAAATAAAATCACGGTGAAAAATCAATAACCTCTTCCTCATGTAGATGATTTAATTGATCAATTGAAGAATGTTGTTTAATTCACTAAGTTGGATTTGTGCAGTGGATATCATCAAATTAGGGCCATAGAACAAGATGCATGGAAAACTGCCTTTAAAACCAAACATGGATTGCTTGAGTGGTTAGTTATGCCGTTTGGGCTTTGTAATGCTCCGACAACTTTCATGCGTGTGATGAATGATGTATTTACACCTTTCCTAGACGACTTTGTGATTGTATATTTTGACGACATTCTTATTTTTAGCGGGACTTGGGATGAACATGTGGGGAATGTAAAGAAAGTATTGGATACTTTGCAAAGGGAAAAGTTGTATGTAAAATGTTAGAAAAACAGGACCGTGGAGCAATAAAATAAAACAAATGTGGAAACAAAACACAGAAGATACACAATACAATAGAGACACATATTTACGTGGTTCACCCAGTGTGGGCTACGTCCACCAGAGAAATTTCAAGGTCCTCCCTTTATTATTATCCAACATATGAAGGGATACAAACTACAACAAACCCGTTGTAACTTCCTCTTCTTTCTTTCACAGTCTCCCGTCTCATAATACAATATTCTCTATGATACATAGCCATAATACATTTCCCTCATAAGAGATGGTTGCCTTCTAGAGAAAAAAACTATAACATAAATTCTACCGTTAGATATGTGACCTTATAATGAACGGTCCAGATTTATAATGAAATTACAATATAATTTTACAAGGCAATTTTTCCTTTGGAGGCTTCGCCCCCGAACCCCTGCCGGGGCCCCTCTTGCCCCCGAACCCCGCAGAGGGGGTAACCCCCCTTTGTACTCCCCCGTGTGGAAGAGTGTACATACTTTTGGGGTGTAAATACTTCATGGGGTATAAACACAGCTGAAAACAAAAGACCTCTGAATCAGGAAGATAATCAGGCTCCATAACCAACAATCTCCCACTTGGAGACTGATCTCAACAACTCCATCGCTGCTGTATATGATGGACTCTAAACCTTCTTGGACCTGGAAAATTTCTCATCTTCATCTTCACTCTTGAAGACCAACTGAAATTGAGCAAGAACTCAATTTCTTCCTGGTTAATCCCTTTGTTAACATATTTGCAGTATTCTAGCTAGTGTGTATCTTTTCCAACTTCAAATGTCCATATTCCAAGGCAGATCGTATGAAGTGGTACCTCAACTGTATATGCTTAGTATTCGAATGAAAGGCTGAGTTATTTGCAAGATGAATGGAACTCTCACTGTTACAATACAACTTGCTATTCTCCTACTTCTTTCCCAATTCCTCCATAAACCTCTGTAACTAAATCATCTCTTTACTAGCCTATGTAGCAACAACATACTCTGCCTCTGTTGTTGAAAGTGAAACAACCTTTTACAGTTTCTAAATCCAACTTACTGTTGTTCCACCTATAGTAAAAACATACCCTGTGGTGCTCCTCTTGTTGTCTTTATCACCTTCCATATCTGAATCAACATATCCCTATAGAAAAGTGTCTGAACCTCCAAAACATAATGCATGAGTAGCATGATCAGAATCTGGACCAGGGGTCAAAATTTAGCCCAAAAATGAAAATGTTCAGAATCACTTCAAAACGAATAGGTGCGTAGGCCTCGTCCTCACGAACCCAACACCGTTCGAATGGGTTCAAATAGACATCAGATGAGTGAGATATCGCATTCTGTTTAATTTGCCAAACATGCAAAAAATTTGTTGACAGTACAGTTCGTACAACTGACGTGGTAGGGCCGTACAACTGACGTGGCTGTGCTGACATGTCAATGTTGAGTTGGCATATGCTGATGTGGCAAGTGTTGACTTGGCATACATGTGGGAAAATGAGGTTAGGAAACGTGGCATCTGGTTGGCAAATGGGGTGATGCCATGTGGCCCAGGCATGGGCTGCCACGTGGCATCGTGTTGTGGTTTGGTGTAAAAATTTTTTGGAGTCCGCGGGGATCAAAGCCTGGACCTCCCGCACTATGTAAATTATTGGCAAAGGCTGGGCTGCCAATGCACCCACGTTTTAGTTATTAAATATATTTGTTATAATATATATTTAAATTCAAACATATGCATAGTTTGGGGCACGTCTAGGCTGGGGCTTAGCCCCAACCCCCGGTTTTATGCGCATATGCCATACGAACTCAACACAATTTTTGCACGTGTGTTTTCAAACGGTTCCCCGGTTTTATGCGCATATGCCATATGACCTCAACACAATTGTTGCACGCGTGTTTTCAAATGGTTCCCAACCCCACACGCCTGACACTTGGCGCGCCCACAAGAAATCTAGCAACGGTGCCCTTTTTTAGCATTGGGACGTGGCCATATGCCCCCCCATGCACCCAATACCTCCGCCCTTTGAGGCCCTAAGTCCGCTAACGATGTGACAATTTGGTGCATTTTGTGGATATGCACACGTGTGTTGGGTTTAGGCATGGGAAATGCCCAGAAGCCAGGTGACTCAGATAGGAGGTGCGAATTGGCGAACCAGAGACAACAAGCTTGAAGGAGGAAAATGGCAGGAGGACTATCTTCTTCATTTTTTGGCCAAATGAGGTGTCAAAAAAGCCCAGCTAGGGGTTTTTGGATGTTCTGAATCCATTGGCATAGTTTTCAAAGGAATTTGGAGACTTCCATTGTAGGTTTTTCTACATTTAAGTTTCAGAGAGCTCTAAGGAGCTTAGGGCCACCATTGAAGGAGGCCATGCTTAGATGAGCCAAAGTCCATTTTTAGTGACTGAATAGTCATTCTTGACTAATTGATATTCTCTGAACTCATTGGAATAGGTTTCAGAGGCATTTAAGGATTTTTACAGGTGTTTTTCCTAGAAGGAAGCTCAGGGAAGCTCAAGGCCACCAGTAGACGAGGTCATGCCCAGATGAGCCATGATCTGTTTTGAGAGATTTAATAGTCATTTTTGGGGTTTTTATGTATTCTGAACCCAATGCTACAGTCAGTAAATCCATTGGAGTTGAGCAATAGATTGTAAAAGAATCTTTGAAAAACTAATCCCAAAGAGCCTAGTCCATTGATGGGGGCTCAAGGAGATGTAGCCCAGTTGGGGGTGAACTCCTTTATCATGTTGTTATTGTTGTGAGTTTTTACTGGGTATTGTTTGCTACACTTTATGTTGTTGTTGTATTCTTTAAACAACACATTTAACCTTTTAAAAAAATCACACGTAAACACCTAAAAGAAGCATAAACTTGACACATAATTTCTCTTGCAAAACTAAGACATTGAGCAAGGTCCTAAAGATTATTTTAATGGAGTAGAGGGTGCTTTCATAGAAAAACAAGTCAACCCCCTATTTTCAGATCAGGTGGTATAAAAGCATAGTTTTTCTCATGTGATTGCCATTGATAGCTAGAGATTTAGCTGTTGGTATTATTGTGCAAGTTTTGTGTTGAAGTTTGATACCTTGCAAGGATGGAGGAAGCTTCAAACAATAAGAGTTCTCATACATCTTCATTAGCCAATTTATATGACAAAGATATGTTGAAGGAGTTTGTAACCATGAGAGATATGGTGCAAGAGATGTGGGAAGATAGGAAGGAGAGAATTGTCCTTTAAGAGCAGTTGATGGCCATGAAGGAGGAGAAACACCAGCTTCTTGAAAAGTTGCATGAGATGGAGACTCAACTCCATGAGGAAAAGGAAACCCTTACCAAGTACATGCATGAACATGAGGTATTTAATGCTGGTTTTTCTTCAAATTCCTCTCAAGATGAATGCTTAGGTGTTTTTGAAAATCATACAAGAGGAATAGGGTCCAAGTTATTGTTAAAAATGGGCTATGAAGGTAGAGGGTTAGGCAAGCATGCACAAGGCATTGTTGAGCCTATTGTTGTTGAGAAGAGGCCCAAGTATTGTTGTCTTGGATATGAACAGAAAGATGGAGCATATTCCAAAGTTGAGGAGACAAGAGAAAAAATTCCAAGAACAACTTTTGTTGCAAGTTCAATCCCTCAAGCATGCAAAGTGTGTGTTCAAGATGAATGCAAATGTGTGAAACAAGAGAGTTATAACATCCATGAGGACAAGAACAATGTTGTTGGTCTTCAAAAGAGAGCTAGTAACTCTTCAAATTCTCCTCCTCAAGAAGGCGATAAAGATGAATGCTCAAGGACTTTTGTTTCAAGTTCAATCCCTCAAGCATGCAAAGTGTGTGTTCAAGATGAATGCAAATGTGTGAAAAAAGAGAGTTGTGACAACCATGAGGACAAGAATATTTTTGTTGGTATTCAAAAGAGAGATGGTAACTCTTCAAATTCACCTCCTCAAGAAGGCGATAAAGGTGAATGTTCAAGGTATATTTCTGCCTATAATTCAATTGCTTTTGATTATGTTAAGCATGGTAAATTTTCATGTAAAAATGGAAGAAAAAGTCCATGTACATATTGTGGTTTATATAACCATCATGTTTCAAGATGTTGGAAAAGATTGACCACATTTAGGAAACTTTCCAAGCAAAAGCAACTTGAAAAGAAGATGCAAAAGATTTGCACTCAGTGCTAGAAGAGGGGTCATCTCATTGACCAATGTTGGACATTGCATCCAACCACCCATTCACAACAAAAGAAGCAGATGGATAAAGATAGTTGAAAGAATGGAAGAGGAGATTCCATCATCGATGTGAGTCAAGATGATTCACAAGAAGATGATTTTTAGCAAAAAAAGTCACCATTGACTTGGATTGGTAAGAAATGGTTAGATTTCTTGAACAAGTAAGGTTTGCATTTCTCTGTTTGTAGATGCACTTTTCAGCCTTATGTATGCTTTTCTGTTGAAAGTATGACAAGTTGTAGCAACTTATCATAACTTGTATGATGTAAGTTTGCATGTGAATGAATTCTATTGAAGGCATTCTTGTTGTTGCACAACTTAGCCAAGAGAGTGTAAAAGATGGGCATGATACTCACTTATTGCATCCATATATATTTTTCAGTTTCAGCTCTTATGTACCCACATGTTTTTGGGTTTATGTACTTATGTTTGTACTTGAAGGAGAGTAGAAGAGATATGCACTTGCATGTGTGTAAACAATGAACTTGGTGATAGTTCATTATGAGTGACTCATGATTATAACATGATTGTGTATCATGAATGTCGACTTTTGGAATGTCGATATTTTCAAATGAGTCTCGACTTGTGTTGATGTTGTCTTGACGACTATGTTGTGTTGATCATGTCTTTCGACTTATGTTTAGTTGATGGTGTTTGTTGGATTGTAAGTCAATATTGAGTACACCAAGATGCAGGAAAATGCCATGTACTTTGATTAAGTACAAGATGCAATCGTTATTGGTTGAAGAGAAAAAGAGTTGGTTCCCAACCCCACTCACCAAACACTTGGTGCGCCCAAAATAAATCTAGCAACGATGCCCTTTTTTAGCGCTGGGATGTGGCCATATGGCCTCCCATGCGCCCAACACCTTCGCCCTTTGAGGCTCTAAGTCTGCTAACTGTGTGACAATTTGGAAATTTTTGTGGAGATGTGCACATGTGTTGGGTTTAGGAATGGGAAACACCTAGAAGCCAAGTGACTCACACAGGAGGTGCGAATTGGCAAATTGGAGACAACAAGCTTGAAGGAGGAAAATGGCAGGAGGCCTATCTTCTTCATTTTTTGGACAAATGAAGTGCCGAAAAAGCTCAACTAGGGGTTTTTGGATGTTCTGAATCCATTGACACAGTGTTCAAAGGAATTTGGAGACTTCTATTGCATTTTTTGCTACATTGAAGTTTCAGAGAGCTCTAGCGAGCTTAGGGCCACCATTGAAGGAGGCCATGCTCAGATGAGCCAAAGTCCATTTTTAGTGACTGGATAGTCATTATTGACTAATTGATATTCTTTGAACTCATTGGAACAAGTTTCAGAGGCATTTGTGGAATTTTACAAGTGTTTTTTCCACAAGGAAGCTCAGGGAAGCTCAAGGCCACCAGTAGAAGAGGTCATGCCTAGATGAGCTATGATCTATTTTCAGAGATCTAATAGTCATTTTTGGGGTTTTTATGTATTCTGAACCCAATGGTACAGTCAATAAATCTATTGGAGTTGATCGGAAGCTTGTAAAATAATCTTTGACAAACTAATCCCAGAGAGCCTAGTCCATTGATGGGGGCTCAAGGAGATGTAGCCCAGTTGGGGGTGAACTCCTTTATCATGTTGTTATTGTTGTGAGTTTTTGCTGGTTATTATTTGCTGCACTTTATGTTGCTGTTGTATTATTTAAACAACACATTTAACCTTTTAAAAACCTCACACATAAACACCTAAAAGAAGCATAAACTTGACACATAATTTCTCTTGCACAACTAAGACATTAAGCAAGGTCCTAAAGTTTATTTTGATGGAGTAGAGGGTGCTTGCATAGAAAAAACGTAAGCCCCCTATTTTCAGATCATAGCAGTACCTCTCAAATACCCGAGAATCCACTTTACTGCCTCCCAATGTTCTTTACCTGGATTGTTCATATACCTTCTCACAACTCCCACTGCATGTGCAATATCTGGTCTTGTGCAAACCATTGCATACATCAAGCTGCCAACTGCTGATGAATAAGGGACTCTGAAAATGTAATCTATCTCCTCTTGTGTCTTGGGACACATTTCCTTAGTTAATTTGAAATGGCTGGTTAAAGGTGTACTAACTGGTTTTTCATTCTGCATTCTAAACCTCTCCAACACCTTCTCTATGTACTCACCTCGAGACAATGTCAATTTGCGATTTTTCCTGTCTCTTGTTATTCTCATACCAAGGATTTTCTTTGCAACACCCAAATCCTTCATCGCAAATGAAATAGATAATTTATTCTTGAGCACATTTATATACTGCATATTAGACCCTGCAACAAGCATGTCATCTACATACAATATCAAGATAATATAGCTTCCATTTTCTAGCTTTTTGAAATAAACAGAGTGATCAGAATGACATCTACTATAACCTTGTTCTGTCATAAACCCATCAAACTTTAAATACCACTGCCTTGGAGCTTGATTTAGGCCATACAATCTCTTCTTCAACCTGCATACCAAATTCTCCCTCCCTTTGACCTCATACCCCTATGGCTGCTGCATATAAATATCTTCCTCCAAATCCCCATGGAGAAAAGATGTTTTAACATATAATTGTTCAAGATGCAAATCTTCTATTGCCACAAGACTTAAAATAGTCCTAATTGAAGTCATTTTAACAACAGGAGAAAATATTTCATCAAAATCTATAGCTTTCTTTTGTGCAAACCCCTTTACAACAAGTCTAGCCTTGTACCGCTTTATTCCTCCATCTTCTTCCTTCAACTTGTAAACTCATTTATTCTGCAATGATCTTTTTCCTGTAGGCAACTGAACCAAGTCCCAAGTATGCTTATTTACCAAGGAATCCATTTCCTCTTTCATGCCTTTCTCCCACTTCTTTTGGGTGTCTACCTGCATCACTTCTTCATAACATTCTAGTTCAAAAGAATCAGTCAACAATAAATAATACAATGAATGAGAGTATTGTTCAGGGGGTATACTTAACCTGGTAGATTTTCTAACAACACTTGCAGGTGATAGGGTACCTGTTGCTCTTGTTGTTGTACATTTTGATTTTATGGTTCCTTTGGAATTTCTTTTTCAGTGATCGCATCAAGCATTGTGTATTCTTGTTTTTATTTTTCCTGTTTCTTTCCCTGCAACTGATCTTTGTACATGACCTTCTCATTGAATATGACATATCTACACCTAATGATTTTGTTATTTTCATAATCCCATAAGCGATAACCAAAATCATTAACACCGTATCCAATAAAAGTACACTTGGATTTTTCCTCAAGCTTTGTTCTATTTTCTTTATCAATATGGACAAATGCTTCACAATCAGAAGTTTTCAAAAAAGAATAGTTTACCTTTTTCCTGTCCATTCCTCCTCTGGAATTCTACCATCCAAAGAGATTGAAGGTCCCCTATTTATTAAGTAAACAAGAGTATCTATAACATCTTCCCAAAACTATAAGGGAAAACCAACATGGAATCTCATACTCCTTGCACGCTCCATGATTGTCATGTTCATCCTTTCTGACACACCATTTTCTTGTGGTGTTCTTGGAACTCTCTTCTCTCTATGAATCCCATGGTATGAACAATAATCATCAAACTCCTTGCTGCAATATTCACCTCCATTATCTGATATGAGACACTTCAAACTTTTTCCTGTCTCATTCTCAACCAAAGCGTTCCATTTCTTAAAAGTATAAAAAAACATCAGATTTTTGTCGAATGCAATAAACCCAAGTTTTCCTAGTTGCATCATCAATAAAAGTTACATAATAACGAGAGCCACAAAGAGATGATACCTGAGATGGTACCCATACATCTGTATGAACAAGCTCTAACCTTTCATTCTTCTTTTCTTTTCTGACTCTGAGAAATCTGACTCTCTTTTGGTTTCCATAAACACAATGCTCACAAAAGTCCAAATCGATTTGTTTAAGATCTGGTAACAAATTTATTTTGTGAAGTATCTGCATTCCCTTCTCACTCATGTGTCCCAACCTATGATGCCATAGTGTTGTATCCACTCCTGTAGAAGCTAAAGAGATAGAAGAGTCAGTATTATCAATACATAAATACAATGTACCTACCTTCTCTCCTTTTGCTATCACCAATGATCCTTTGATGACCTTCCACGTCTTATCTGTAAATATGGATATACAACCTTCACTTGCCAACTGCCTTGTTGAAATTAGATTTTTCCTTAAATCTAAGACATGTCTTACCTCTTCCAATAACCATTGGTTTCCATTCGTTTGTATTTTTTACCTTTCCCATTCAACAATTTTATGGTGCATCATCACCCAAATGAACCCATCAAAATCACCTTGAACATAATCTAGAAATGTTTCCTATGGGGTGTGGCATGAAATGAAGCCCTGAATCTACTACCAAACTCTAAATATTATCTAGAAATAATCAAAGCATCTTGTAACACATCCACGGTACCTATTACATTTTGCTTCACGGTGATTTCTCTCATGTTGTCCATCTCTTTGTTTCTTTGGAGCTCTGATCTTTCTTGGATGTCCTTTCTTCCCTGTTCCAACACTATATCTTTCCAAGTACGGATTTGGATCACATGGATTCCTAAATTCCGGGGTTCGCCAGGCCCTTTCCTCTATCCTTTTGTATTCCACTATTCTCCATGTTCAACGCATTGCAGTGTCTCACCTATGCTTTTCCATCCCATTTCCTCACTAAGGATAACACCAACAACATCATCAAATTTTAAATTATTTGAACCCGGAGACAAAGTTACTTACAACCATGACAAGCTGTTCCATGGCCCCAAATGAGCACAATATTAAGAGCCACGACCTCGTATCAAAGTCCACTTTGTGAGGAACTTGGTTGATTAGTAACCATATTAGAAACATTTAAATGATGCACTTATGGACCACCTTTTGACATCTTCATATTAAATAATCTCTTCATTAGAAATGTATTATTGGTCGAGGGTTTTTATACAATTTAGCCAATGCATCCATCAGAAACTATGCGTTGTCTTTTCTTTCAAAATATTGGAAGCCATAGATTAGTTGCTAGGCTCATTTGTATCATTCCTAGAGCCTTTTTATCAAGAATCTCCCATTATTCATCCTTCATGGCCATCGACTTCTTTGCTACTACGCTTGTGGTAGGAATAGATCCTTTTGATATAAATAATCTTCCATCATCTTCCACAGCTGGTAGTTTGGCCGTTAAATTTCTTGACCCTAAACTCCATCTTCCACCATTGCTCCCACTTTCAGGCAGGAACCCTCCTTTCCTCTGAGGTTACCTTTCCCTCTAATACCAATTGTTAGAAAAATAGGACCCGTGGACAAATAAAATAAAACTCTTCATATTAAATAATCTCTTCATTAGAAATACCTTATTGGACGCTGAGGGTTTTTTATACAATTTAGCCAATGCGTCCATCAAAGCCTTCGTTGTCTTTTCTTTCAAAATATTGGAAGCCACCGATGCTTCTAGGCTCAGCTGTATCATTCCTAGAGCCTTTCTATCAAGAATCTCCCATTATTCATCCTTCATGGCCATCGACTTCTTTGCTACTCTGCCCAATGGTAGGAATAGATCCTTTTGATATAAATAATCTTCCATCTGCATCTTCCACAACGGGTAGTTTTGGCCGTTAAATTTCTTGACCCTAAACTTTCCATCTTCCACCATTGCTCCCACTCGAACGAGGAACCCTCCTTTCCTACGAGTTACCTTTCCCTCTAATACCAATTGTTAGAAAAATAGGACCGTGGACAAATAAAATAAAACAAATGTAGAAACAAAACACAGAAGATACACAATATAACAGAGACACAAATTTGCGTGGTTCACCCAGTGTGGGCTACGTCCACCAGAGAAATTTCCAGGTCCTTCCTTTATTATTATATAGAATATGAAGGGATACAACCTACAACAAACCTGTTGTAACTTCCTCTTCTTTCTCTCACGGTCTCTTGTCTTAGAATACAATATTCTCTATGATACAAAACCAAAATACATTTCCCTCATAAGAGAGGGTTGCCTTCTAGGGAAAAAAACCCTAACATAACTTCTACCGTTAGATCTGCGACCTTATAATGAACGGTCCAGATTTACAATGAAATTACAATATACTTTTACAAGGCAATTTTTCCTTCGGGGGCTTCGCCCTCGAACCCCTGCTAGGGGCCCGCTTGCCCCTAGACCCCCCAGTCAGGGGAATAGCCCCCTCGGACCCCGCAGAGGGGGTAACTCCCCTCTGTGCTCCCCCACGTGGAAGAGTGTACATACTTATGGTGTGTAAATACTTCATGGGGTATAAACACGACTGAAAACAAAAGACCTCTGAATCATGAAGATAATCAGGCTCCACAACCAATAGTAAAATTGTTTAAATGTGAATTTGGCAAGACTGCACTTGTGTACTTAGGTCATATTGTAGGAGGAGGACAATTAAAAATTGATCCTTCCAAAATTAATGTAATTGTAAATTGGCCTGAGCCAAAAAGTGTAACCGAAGTCTGAAGCTTCTTAGTTGCAGTCCAGTATTGGAGGAGGTTCATTTCCAACTTCTCCTTTATATCAACTTCTTTGCATGCCTTAACTAGTGTGAAGAACACTTTTCAGTGGGAAGGAAAGCAATAAAAATATTTCGACACTTTGAAGGAGAAGATCAGTACCACACCAATATTAACACTGCTGGATCTTCAATATACTTTTGAGATTGAGATAGATGCCAATGGATACACCATGGGTGAAATATTGATGTAATATCACAAGCCTATTTGTTACCACTCTGAAACCTTTTAACCAAGTTGTTGTTAACTATCCTACATATGATAAAGAGTTGTATGCATTAGTCCAGAGCGTAAAGAAATGGAAGCACTACTTGTTAGGAAAGGAAACAATCATACATACATATCACCATCCCTTACAGTATCTCCAAGCATAGACCAAATTGCAACAATCTCGACACTACATATGGATGGGTTTTCTACAACAATTTCATTTGGTAATCAAGTACAAAAAGGGTACAAGTAACAAGGTAGCCGATATGATTTCTAGACCTCCTATTGATGCTTATATTGTTTTGAAGAATACTTCTTTATCTCATGATAGCTATGTAGAACAATATGCCATCGATGAAGATTTTAAAGAAGTATATGAGAATCTAACCCTTGGTGCACAACTAGAGAACTATTGTCTGCAGGGGAAACAAGTCTACCATCTTGGAAAGCTATGTATTCCTACAAGTGAACGAGTCCATGTAATACGGGAAGCTCACTCTTCTCTTGTGTCTGGGTATTTTGGGGTGAGAAAAAGTATGGCTGATTTGCAGAGGTTTTGTTACTGGCCTCAAATGAAAGTAATTGTAACTAAATATGTAAAGGGGCGTGTGATGTGTTCTACTTGTAAGCCCACTAATAGAAAACCGGGGCTATACTCACCACTTCCTGTTCCATCCCATCCATGGGAAAGTATCTCCATGGATTTTGTAGGGGGTTTACCAATGACCAGAGGGGGTCATGACTATTTGTATGTTGTAGTGGATAGGTTCAACAAGATGTGTATCTTGATGCCATGTAAAAAGTAGATCACTGTTGAGAATACTGCTAATCTCTTCTTTTAGTATGTTTGGGTTCACTTTGGGTTACCCACATCCATTGTCTTAGATCAAGATACTCGATTCCTTGGGGACTTTTGGACTAGCTCGTGGAGGATGATGGACACAAAATTGAAGAGGAGCACTGCTTTCCATCCACAGAACGACAGACAGACAAAGGTGGTAAAACAAACAATGATACTTTTTCTTCAAGGCTATTGCAACAAGCATCCCAAGTTATGGGATGAACATATACCCTATGTACATCATGCGTATAACCATGCTTTACATTCATCCACTCAGAGTTCACCTTTTGAGACATGTTTTGGGTACCTACCCAAGGTTCCTTTGGACTTGATGTATGGGAGAGA
Organism: Picea sitchensis; assembly: GCA_010110895.2. Lineage (NCBI taxonomy): Eukaryota > Viridiplantae > Streptophyta > Pinopsida > Pinales > Pinaceae > Picea > Picea sitchensis. Next base: position 156,769 of record SNQJ01S0012403.1, on the reverse strand, counting down.
TGCCGATGTGAATGAAGAATGAATAGAGGATAGAGCCCACAAGTTCATCTAGAGGATCTAACAGATACACCAGGTAGTCAAGGAACAATTGGAGAAAAGTCAAGAATAGTGTAAAGCTCGCCATGGGAAGCACCGTGTTTATCATTAGTTCTAGGTTGGAGACCAGGTATGGCTTCACATCAACAAGGAGATATTTAAGGGTGAAGGTAAGAAACTCAAGCCCATTTGTTATGGACCCTTCACTATCTTGGAGAAAAGTGGTAGAAATGGTTTTCGTCTGGATCTTCCACCTTACATGCAGATTTACTCACTTGTGAACATTGAGAACTTGAAACTTTTTGAGCCTCACATGATCATGGATCAAGATGATGAAGTTTCAATACCTTCAGTTGATGAGTTTTCACCTGAGTACTTGGATGAATTACAGGAATATATCATCTTGGACAGGAGGACGAGGACTTCATGCAGGGGTGATGTTGATTATCTTCGAGTAGGCTTAAAGGGAACACATCCAAGCAAGGCAAAAAGGATAGAGAAGGAAAAAATAAGGGGACTCTTCCCTCACTTACCTGTTGTTTGATGAAATATTTTGGTGGTCCAAAAATAAATCAGTGGGAAGGCGCAATCTAAAAAGGATCTAGAGAAGGCTAAGAACAACTCAAAAATCACAGAGGCAACTCAGGATGCTCATAATGGCTTCAGAAGATAGAGAAAGGGAACAAATTCAAGTTCCCAAAACTCAGTGAAAATGACATGATCGTGAAGAGCACGTCGCAAGATTTCTAACGGTGCAAACGACTCGTCAAACAGAGTTACGGATTGAAAGATATTCACGATCAAAGTTTGGTCAACCTAGCCCAGTCAGTAGGGGATGAGTCAACATCCATACGGATGACGTCAAAATCCATAAAGTACACATGGAATGATGACATCAACATGGTGATGTGGTAGCACTAGAGGCTGTCACATGTCACCCAATTTTGGCATTTTTGGGCTGATCCATGGACCAATCGGATCGTGCCATGTGGTAGTCTATATAGTCCATATGTTGACGTGGCATGCTGACTTGGTAGGGGGAAACATGGACCAGTGAGAGGCCTCCATGTGGCCCAATTAGAGGCTTCCATGTGGTAGGCAGGAAATTCTCAATGACAACCCGTGAGAAAAAAATGAAAAAAATTAGTTTGGTGGGTCCGCCAAATCAGACGGACTATGCGAAACTTAGCCATAGTTAATTGTTTGGATATGGTTCTAGTGCCACTTCTAAACTAGTGGAACATACATTGTTAAATATATATGTTGTAACAATACAAAGACCAAAATGGGGAGGCCCGCGGGTTTGACCCTGGGACCTCCTCCCCAACATATGCCTTAACAAATATGCCCTAACCAACAAGCCACGGGCCACACATTGTAACCAACGCTCCCAAAAATTATTAAATGCTGCATCCGCCCAACCACCAGAAGGGAGGCACGCATATGGTATGACCATTTGGGCACAAAAAATGATGCAGTGCATTCATTAATGCAGGTTACAAAAGGGCGCAAAAACTGAGAAAAATTGCTTCTTGGGCCTGGGAGTGACAGAGTCAGATTGAGGCATGGAGACAATCATTTTTGGGTAATTCAATGCCACAAATCCAGTGGTGTTGTCTGTTTTCAGATTTGAGCATTATCTCTGTAGCTTGATTTCAGAAAGAGGTATACTTATGTATTTTTCCAAATTCTTTTGTTGAGTTAATGAAAGATCCTACCCATTTGAGTGTAGGACCCAGAGACGTAGTCCACCAGGGATGAACTCCGTTATCAAGTTTTTGTGTTCAGAATTGATGCTTATGTCTCTTCATTTTTGAGCTTTTCCTTCTTTAATGGTGCACCTTAATTTATGCTCATTTAATGCAATTCTTGATAATTCACACGATGAAAAGATATCAGATCAATAATGTATTTCATGTGTCATTAGTAAAGAAGTATGTGCCTGGCCGTAACCACATAAATGATTGGATTGTGATCCAGGTGGAAAATGAAGGGGATTTTTGGGTGGAACCAATACACATTCTAGACTGGAAATTGAAAGTTCCCAGGAAAAAATCCATAGGGATGGTAAAGGTTCAATGGAAGTTCTATGATCATGAATATGAAACATGGGAGCATGAAGAAACCATGTGGGAGGAATACTCACAAATATTTTCCAATTTTGAAGAAAATAGAAGCTGAAAATGCAAGACTCCATTTTTTGATAGCTAGTTACTGAAACCACACCTCTGAAATTCTTGGTCGCCTATGCTGATAGCCTTGATAAAATAATGGTAGAGCTTGATGGATAGAGGGTAGTGAATGGGGCACTTTCCTTAGGTCAGCAGGTTGAGAAGAACGAGAGATCATGGTTGGGACTGTTGTTGGAGGGTAAATATTGCAGAATTTTATTTTACTTTCTAAGTATTTTGATGTAAATTTATATATGTATTTCGACATGGTGTGATGCATCGAGGACAATGCACAATTGTAGGGGAGGGGGATTGTAACATCCCCACTATAATCCATAGTTTAATTAATGCATAATGTAGATATAAATGTGGATGTGGCCAAGCAATATAAATGAAAAATGTATTTTTTGAATTGTAAATAAATATAATCTAATACCAGCTGCTGGGATATGGAAAAATATGGGGGATGATTAATCCACAAGAGAGGATAAATTCTTAGAGAGTGTCCAAGAACAGTCCAAAGGGAGATAATTTATGGGTATTAATTCAAACCCACATTTCTGTATTTTATTATCTTTTGGGGAAACTTTCTATGAGAGCCCAATCATTGAATAACTGTCATAGGGTGGGTGTGAGAGTCACATCCCACAGTTATTGGAGAGCATGGGGGCTAAAGTATAATCCACATTGGGTAGAGTGAGCATTCAACTATCTTGGGAAAGGAGAGGAAATTGGTATGGGTAGTAACAAGAAGTTTTAGACTTTAAGTTTTTACATGAACAACAATAAAGAATAGGGAAGAAGAGCTTAGGATCTAAAACAACAAGGCTAGGCAATTTCTAGAGCATGTTGGAGAATGTTTGGACCATTTTGGAGCTGGAAATTGAAGAGCCAGGTTATCGGGCCTAAAAAGTGAACTTCTGGGTGAGTTGCATTGTATCGGTAAGTGTTTGTTGTTGGTTTTCTAGTAGATTTTCCTAGCAGTGAGATCCCTTGAGTTCCCAGCTGAGATATTCCTAGATACCTGTGCCAGAGAGACCCTAATAAATGAATGAGACGTTCGATGGAATGAGAGTAGTGAAGGGGTACATTCTGTGGGTTGGGCAGATCAAGAAGAAGAGAGCCAGAGGAAATTCATGATAGTTGTAGGAGAAAACCAATGGGTTGTGTGATATGGATATATGAGGGACTGTGAGAAGAACCCTTATTTTGTGTATTCCTAGCCCCAAATCATGGGTGACTTGCTGTTGATATCTAGAAATTTTTTTATGTGGTTGGGTGGAACATCCTTCCCATGAAGCTGGTTACACAAACATTTTATAAAAGATAAGCGTTTATTTATTTTGCTGAATTATTTATGAGTTCATGGTTGTGCATTTACTCTGTGAATGAGAATGGTTTTATATGTTGTTATAAGTGTTTTATCAATTGCATTCATGGTCATTTAGAGTGTTTTAGATGTATTTAATTATGGGTATAAACAATTGTTTGAATATGTGTTTGAATCGTAGCTGGTAAGATACAAGATTTGATTAACATAATAAAATTTGGTTTTTATGTGTATTTTCGCAAGTAATGTTCCCTGGTTGAGTTGGGGGACATTACATAATGGTATCATAGCTCAAGGTTCAATAATGATCTTGTATGGGCTAGGATCCCGCACAAATTGAGCATATCCATGGTTGCAGATTTCGTCCTGTGACAAATTTGAGGAAAATGGTGAACATAAGTGAAGTCCCCAAGTTACGAGGAGATTTCGAGTTTACGTGCTTCAGAGCAGTTGAAGAAGTTAATTCATGGCATCGATCTACAAGTTGTAGAGTTGAATTTTGAATTGAATTCAAATTCTTTTGTGTTTCAGGGTGACTATGAAGTGTTTTGGATCGATGACCCAAATTAATTCGACTTGGGGAATAGTTGGTTGAGATTCAACCACAGAAGGTCAGAGCAAGGCATTCTCGAAGGGGATACAAGAAGAAGTTTTCAGAAGGACTTGGATTTGGGCATGAGGTTGAGTCTAAGGGGAGGATTCTAATGAAGTGAGCCCAAAAGAACAAGAGCCATCAGATCAATCAGGTTCATTCTTAGTTGTGAGATCTCTCAGAGATGTTATTTTGGAAAAGTGTTTTCGGGAGATCTTGTTCGGAAGGTTGGGCATTTTTTGGCATCCGACGAAGTTATTCCCGAGGTAACCCATGTGCATTTTTGGGAGTCTAAGATGATTGTGGCCATTGAGCGGCATGATCGTTGACCGTATGATCTATTGGACAAGCATGTTGTCTTGGAAGGGCTGAGGGAGGAGGAGACTGACACATAAGCCACCATGTCAGCATGACATGTCATCAAGAGTAGGAAATTAGAGAATTCCATGTGGTAGTTGAGTGCATGGCTTCAGGAAGAATGGTTCCTGAGAGCCTTCAGAAGAGGGTTGTTGGAAGGTTTGTTTGGGGATGAGGTTTCTGATGGAGGAAGTCTAATAGAGTAATCCTGATAGGCTATCTAAATTTGTATTTTATAAGGATCTACAAGAAAGGAAATATCATTTCTTATGGAGGATTCATGATGGGAAGAGTCCTATAGTGTTTCAGATTGCGTTTTTCAAAGACATCTGCGTACCCAAAAATTTTGACTTCCGATGGGAAGAGTATGAGAAATAGATTCTGACAGGATTGCAAATGTATAGCCACAACTTTGCAAGGCCAAGAATATCAATGATTATGTATGATACTGATTTTGAGAGCAATGGTTTGGATCTAAAGACTGTTGGAATAGTAAATTAATAAATTTTCCATGAAAAAATTAGTTTCTAAAGGTCTTCATCTTGCAGGGAATTTTTGAGGACTTAAACAACATTTCTAGAAAATCAAATTTGTATGAAACTGTTAGTTTCTTCTTCTAAAATGATAGAGCTTGAATATATCTTTCTGATACGCTAAATTGTTCACCAAACAAAGCTTGTATGATGGAATTACAACCAAAACAACCAACGGTAAAAATTTAGTACTAAATTTCTTTTAGAGGGCATAACTCCTAGATCAAGAGTCAATTTGGGGCCTATGATTAGTTTATGGAAATATCATGGACCGTATAAGTCAGCCATGGAGCTAGATTTGAGTTTTGGGTATCTAAAAGTGTACTGGGAGTGATTTGGATTATTTTGAGAATGACATGAAGATAGAAATATAACATAGATATAACAAGGAAATACACAAAGATATTGCAAGAAACRTATAAATATAGTGAAACCCAACTTCTATTAATGAATAAGAGATAAAAACATTGTAGAACACAMACTGRCAGAATGGGGTAGCTTATCTTTGAAAAGAAAGACATGTTGGCTGTGCTTCATTCRCAACAAGATTTACATCACACTCCATTGCATGCTTAAAGGGTCTCCTTCACCTCAACTATATATGAGAGAGTGAGAGGAGAAAAATTCCCATGATGCATGTGAGATAAATTGGTATAATTTTATAAAATGTTGTAGGCTTGTAAAAGACTAGGAGTTCCTAGGCGATCACCCATCCCAGTATTGCTCTAGCCTAAGTGTGCTTAAATGCAAAATTCTAATGGGATCTTCTTGAAGGATATGTTGTAGGAATGTACATAATACCACTAGGAAATCATTACATGATGTCTGTAAGTAACAAATGAAGATGGCATTACATTCCATTCCCCATCAAAAGGGTGAATATCATGGTTTATCAAAACCATAGGATTGAAATGTTGATTCAATGGAAAAGGTGGATGGCCACCAAGATCCACTTGGATCATTCCTCCCCCCTTAGGAACAATGGTCCCCATTATGTCAAGTTCCCTAGGGAGATAGGGAAACTTCTACCAAATCTAAACCTTGGCGAGCTTCTTTCCTTCTTGAAGTAGATGTCCTTCTTGTACTTTTCCCGTGTGTTGGTTCTGGAGCCTGATTATCTTCCTGATTCAGAGGTCTTTGTTTTCAGCCGTGTTTATACCACATGAAGACTTTACACCCCAGAATAATGTACACTCTTCCACACGGGGGAGTGTAGAGGGGGGTTACCCCCTCTGCAAGGTCCAAGGACAAGCGGGCCCTCGAAAGAAAAATTGCCTTGTAAATGTATATTGTAATTTCATTGTAAATCTGGAACATTCATTATAAGTTCGTAGATCTAACGGTATAAATTGTATTAGGGTTTTTTTCCCTAGAAGGAAACCCTCTTTTATGAGGGAAATGTATTGCGGCTAGGCATGATAGCGAATATTGTATTTTGAGAGAGGAGATTGTGTGAGAAAGAAGAAGAAGTTACAACGGGTTTGCTGTAGGTTGTATCCCTTCATTTGCTGGATAATAATAAAGGAAGGAGTTGGCAATTTCTCTGGTGGAAGTATCCCACACTGGGTGAACCACATATATCTATTTCTCTATTGTATTGTGTATCTTATGTGTTTTATTTCCGCATTTGTTTTATTTTATTTCTCTGTGATCCTGTTTTTCTAACAACTGGTATCAAAGCGATAGGTAACTCATAGGAAAAGAGGGTTCCTAGTTTGAGTGGGAGCAATGACGGAAGATGGAAAGTTTAGGGTCGAGAAATTTAATGGCTAAAACTACCAGTTATGGAAGATGCAAATGGAAGATTATTTATATGAGAAGGATCTATTCCTACCATTAGGTGGAATAGAAATGAAGTCGACGGCTATGAAGGATGAAGAATGAGATATTCTTGATAGAAAGGCTCTAGGAATGATACGGTTGAGCCTGAGAGTGTCGATGGCTTTCAATATTTCGAAAGAAAAGACAATGAAGGATTTGATGGATGCATTGGCTAAATTGTATGAAAAACCCTCGGCATCCAATACGGTATTTCTAATGAAGATATTATTTAATATGAAGATGTCAAAAGGTGGTTCTATTGCAAATCATTTAAATGAATTTAATATGGTTACTAATCAACTAACTTCTGTAAAAGTGGACCCCGATGATGAGGTCAGGGCTCTTCTAATCTTGTGCTCATTGCCAAAAAGATAGAACGTCTTGTTCATGGCTATAAGTAAATCTGTCTTTGGTTCAAATACTTTAAAATTTGATGTTGTTGTTGGTGTTATCCTTAGTGAGGAAATGCGATGGAAAAGCACATGTGATACATCAAGTAATGCATTGAACATGGAGAACAGAGGAAGGCAAAAGGATAGAGGAAAGGGCTCAGGGAATCGCGTGAATTATAAGAAGGGCAGATCCAAATCTAGACTTGGAAAGATAGACTGCTGGAATTGTGGGAAGAAAGGACATCTAAAGAAAGACTGCAGAGCTCCAAAGAAACAAAGAGATGGACAACATGAGATAAATCAGGAAGTAAATGTAATAGGTGATGTTTTACAAGATGCTTTGATTCTTTCTATAGATGATATTTCTGAGTCTTGGGTGGTAGATTTAGGGGCTTCATTTCATACCACACCCCATAGGAAACACTTTCTAGATTATGTTCAAGGTGATTTTGGACAGGTTCATTTGGGTGATGATGCACAATGCAAAATTGTTGGAATGGGAAAGGTAAAAATAAAGCAAATCAATGGAAACCAATGGTTGTTGAAAGAGGTAAGACATGTTCCATATGTAAGTAAAAATTAATTTCAACAGGATAGTCAGCACGTGAAGGTTGTATATCCATATTTACAGATAAGGTGTGGAAGGTCATCAAAGGATCATTAGTGATAGAAAAAGGACAGAAGGTAGGTACATTGTATTTATGTACTGGTAATACTCACTCTTCTATCTCTTTAGCTTGTACAGGAGTGGATACAACACTGTGGAATCATAGGTTTGGACACATGAGTGATAAGGGGATGCAGATACTTCACAAAATAAATTTGTTGTCAGATCTTAAACAAATTGATTTGGACTTCTGTGAGCATTGTGTTTATGGAAAATAAAAAATATTAAGATTCCTCAAAGTCGGAAAATAAAAGAAGAGTGAAAGGTTAGAGTTTGTGCATACAGATGTATGGGGAATAGCTCAGGTATCATCTCTCAGTGGCTCTCATTATTATATTACTTTTATTGATGATGCAACTAGAAAAACTTGGGTTTATTGCATTTGACAAAAAACTAATGTTTTTGATACTTTTAAGAAATGGAAATCTTTGGTTGAGAATGAGACAGGAAAAAGGTTGAAGTGTCTCAGATTAGATAATGGAGGTGAATATTGCAGTAAGGAGTTTGATTGTTATTTTTCATACCATGGGATTCGTAGAGAGAAGAAAATTCCAAGAAAACCACAAGAAAATAGTGTGTCAGAAAGGATGAACATGACAATCATGGAGCATGCAAGGAGTATGAGATTGCATGCTAGTTTTCCCTTACAGTTCTGGGTAGATGGTGTAGATACTACTGTTTACTTAATAAATAGAGGACCTTCAAGATCTTTGTATGGTAGAATTCCAAAGGAGGCATGGACATGTAAAAAGGTAAACTATTATTTTTTGAATACTTTCGGTTGTGAAGCATTTGTCCATATTGATAAAGAAAATAGAACAAAGCCTGAGGCAAAATCCAAGAAGTGTACCTTTATTGGATATGGTGTTAATGATTTTGGTTATCGCTTATGGGATTATGTAAATAACAAAATAAT
>SNQJ01S0012403.1:106101-147944 GCA_010110895.2 Picea sitchensis | reverse complement strand
ACATTCGAATAAGACAATGCTTTTAGAACTCAATGATCAGACAACAAAGTTTGAATAGGATATGAAGAATACTAGTCTAGATAACCAAATACACAATGTGCAGGGTCATACAAGATAACAAGAAAACCTTTAGTTCAAGTTCATGAGATTAATAAGAAGATAACAGTTCTTAGAAACTGAGCTAAACTGAAATAACATACAGAATGATGAAAGTATGAGAAAATCTGTCATTGAAAACAAAAGAGGACTGTGATTCTATTATGAATAAAGAGTCTAGTACAATAGCCAAAAAATGTCTCCTAGATTGCCCCCTTGTCTCTTAGAAAAGCTAGGCATTTATAGCCTTTTACGATCAATTTTCAGATCCTAAAACAATGGATCTGATATTCTAAAAATAGAAAGTCAAAACTGATTTACAAAAGATAAGGAGAGATCCTCAAGATGAGGTCAATCCATATCTAAGAGTAGTAGATTTGATGAAGTGCAGTTTTAGCCTCCCAAGGCTGTTTGATTTGGTCCTCCAAAGATAAAATTCGAATTTGATGATATGTCTTCAAACCCCTGATATTTTTCCTTTGACAAGATGCCAAATGTAGTTGAAAAACCCCCTTTTGACCTTATCCCTCAAGACTAGCCTTTGAATCAGACTTGATAATTCAACAACTGTCTATTTGAAGTGGTTTCAAACCATTCAAACCCAAAAAATCCCGATCTGGGCAAAAATTCAACTATTATGGTTGTGACAGGCTTTCACCAGCTAATTTACCTGAAAATCTGCTCCTTAGCTGGTGAAAGGTGGACCTTTCACCAGCTAACTAGCAAAATTCAAGACGGGTTAGCTGGTGAAAGCACATATTTTTTCAAAATCAAATTTCTTAGTCATGAAGAGTCCGTTTTGCATGCTTGAATAGTCGATCGACATCTAGAAATCCTAAGCTTTCCAATGGTGCTTTCAAATTTGCATTTGGAGCCTAGGAAGCTAGTCAAATATTCCCTAAAATATTAGGCATCATTCTTTCAAAAATGCCAGTGCATTTTTGATCGCTAACATCTGGCTGCAACTGGGACGGATACCTCCCTGCGAGGTCTCCAAGAGCCTAGTAGACCTTGAGACTTTAGTATTGGGCCATGGAGTCATTCATCCTTTTCAGTCCCAGCAATGTTTATAACCTGCATTTATGTCTTTGGCTATTTATAAGATCCCTTAAAATTATGTTTCTAAAAACTCTGCCACTTGTCTTCGGAGTTGCTGCCACTTGTCTTTTGCTAAATTAAAATCTGCATATTGTTCCCTCAATCTTGAACAAATTATATCACAAGCATATTAAGGATTTAAATTTATCTTCAATTTGTTTCTTTCAAGACTCAAAGATATCACGTGCCAGATATATCCTAGAAATGTGGAATTTCTAACCAAATGCCCAACTGGAAATTTTAAACTACTGTTACTGCTATCATACTTGAAGTATGAGCCATTCCAGAACTTCTCATACACAGTTTTTTCCTTCTGAAATTTAGCTCGAAAATGTTCTCCCAAAGCTTTATCACCAACTTCATCTGCCATGGCAGCAGCTGCCTGAAGGGCTTCCACCCACAGTCTGCCAGAATAAGCACTGACACCTGAAGCAGACCATGCATCATATGTTTGATCTGGGAAACCTTCGTTTTCTATCATTCCATCTTTATCTTGGTCAAACTGATCCATGTAAGCCATGGCCATATAAACAGAGGGCCAAACAGCATGGGCAGATGATTTGTCACCAGGTGCAACCATGTCTCTGTAAACCTGTAGAACAAATTTGGGGTTGAGATCTTTCCATCTACTAGAATCATGAATATTGTAAGCATTTAACTCACACCAGGGGTCATTTAATCCAAGATCATGTGGCACTTCACCTAAGACCTTTCTGACACCACATTTACCTTCAAATAAGAACTTCACCTTTTCTGGATCGTGCATCAATACAGCAACAACAAAATATCTTTGGATGCTGAGCTCAAGTTTTGGAAATAACATAAGCAATGCAAAGGATGCATAGAAATGCACGTCATAAGTATTCCACATCAAACACTCAATTCCTTCTAGGTAAAGAAACTGCCCAATATTTTCCTCCTTATCATTTACCAAGGACGATCCAAAGGCTGAATTAGAAGTAGACGGATTGTGCATTTCTGACAATATTGCAGTCATTTTATCCAAAATTTTCATTGAAGTTGCATCCACCGCATGTCCTGAAGTTGTGAGGGAATCTTCATCAGTATTCTTCTGAGATTGAACAATGTTCTTCTCCAACTCAATATTTCCAAATGGTAATGCATCATGTACTCTTGCACTTTTGTTATCTATTCCCTTAAAATTAGCCACCCCATTGGAGAAAGATTTCTCTGTGGCTTTTTCTCTATCCTGGTTTGCAGGTAAGCCATCTGTCCAGACTGTACCTCCTGAAACAAGATAGTAACACGACACCACAATGGGATTTTATCATCTTGTAGTATAGGTCTTTGCCAACTTTCTATAGTTGACTCCCAATTTTGTACAGTTGTCTTCTCAAGATCTTTTCCATAGACTGCCAATCCAAAGTCTGTAAAGTGTGCTTCCAATTTGTTGTCAAGAAGAATATTTGTAGGTTTGACATCTCTATGGAAAATTCCAAGCTTATGAAGGTACTGCAAAGCTCTAGCTAGTTGTATTGTTATTGCTAATACTTTCTCCATGGATGGATTGCATTCCTTAATATGCAAAGCTTGAGCCAAGTTACCATTCTCATAGAAGGGGAAGAAAAACATGTAATTTGGGGGTCTTGCCCACCAAATTTGCTATGTTAGGATGATCCAACTTGCATAAAATTTGCAATTCTTTATGAAAACGGTCAAGATATTCTGCAGTAGATAAAATGGGCTTCTTTGCTGCCGCTTTGTCTCCTTCCAACAATGCCTTATAAACAATGCTTTCAGAGTCTCTGGCGATCTGGGAAAGTAATTTCAAAGAAGAATTGGGAACAAAGAGGTGAACGGTGTCAATTCTGCAGCATCCCCGCACACATGTATTTCAATGGAATTGCATCTTCTTCCGGCACTTCACAGAGCGCTCACTAATCACAATGCGTTGAATACCATTTGACTTGCAAGCCCTTCTTCATATGACTTTCGATTTCATCTGAGAACTGATAAACATGCATCTCTTCACACGATTTGCAGCTTCACGCCTCCACCAGAACATATCTAGCACACAGGCTTATTGCCAACTTACCTCACAGATCTAGTGGACAGAACTTGCCTCAACATCTCACAACCTTCATTCTCACATTTGCATCATGAGGGCCAAGAGGTGGAAGTTTAAAGGGCTGGATGCGAAGAGTGTTTATTCCAGTGAGCCATGCAACCATATTGTCACTTTCTCCATATCAGTGCAGGTTGTTCAGTCACGTCATTGCCCTGAAAGGATTCTAGAATGTCCTTTGACTGCCATTTGTTCCTTATTTGCTACCTTGAATTCTGGAAACATTTCTTCATCTAATTTCCTGCCTGGAAATCTTTTCGAATGCTGATTTTACTCCTTCAAATATGGAAAAGATTATGATCTCTAATTTACCATCTGGCTCTTCAAAACGCCAAATGGAAACTAGTTTTGAAATCTCGCTTGGAATATAGGACTGTGCCATAACACAATCTCTGATATACAATTTCTCTCCACCTCCTGAATTTAAACATTTGGAAACAATATGAATTTCTTAGCATACAATAATAATCCCAAATGAATAAGCCGATTCATTTCATTTTTGTATATGTGCGCCAAGTGCTCTTTAACTTTATCAATGCACGACATATAAAAGCTCTGCTACTTGTATAACCTCCTCGTGACTTGCTTTGATGCTTCTGTGCTTTGTGTAAACCATCCAATGAAACCTTTGTTTCCTGTATATGAAAAGATCGAAGATTTCTGGCTGAAGCTCCACTCCAATGGTCGGAATTAGTGAGACGCCTTTGCTGATAATAAGCTTGTCACCCTGCAGCTTAATCTCTGATGACTAGCGATCAAAAACTTTAAACACCTGTAATCTTAACTTGGCACCTGTAGATACGAGGACTTATAAATTAGGAACTAGAAAAATCATAGGCTAGCTTTAGTATAATGATAGGTGGCTTTTAAAACTAAAGCTTGACCCATGGCTTAATGTATAGCTTGATTCATGAATTTATCTTTGGATAATTCTATGAAAGACATACAAGGAATGACATTTATTTGTATCTTTTGCATTTCAGGTTGAGAAGCTTAGAGGTAAAGCAATCTCAGGCAAAGAGATTTTTGAAGGCTGAGAGGAAAAATGAGTCTTACAGAGAGATAGAGAGATAAAAATTCTCTCAATTTACCAGTTCATTTGGATCACTAACAGGACCTGTGTGGCTTGTAAAAGACTGTAAAGCCATATTTACACCAATTTTTTATTGTAATCCACCTTTCCCGAGCAAGACTGCTACCTGATGCTTATCTGAAATGGTTTTCATGATTCCTGTTTTTGATTGTGCATCTAGATGAACCAGATCTCAAAACCTTCTGATTTTTGTGACTGCTCTCCAAGGTTCTCTGCATCTTTAGAAACCAACTTCGAAAGAATTGGTTGAGAAAAATTCAAATCTGGGCAAAAATACAACCTTGCTGTCATGTAACAGGTTTCACCAGCTAATTTTCCCTGAATCTACCCCTTTAGCTGGTGAAAAGGAAAGCTTTCAACAACTAACTAGCGGGTTTCAAAACCAATAAGCTAGTGAAAACCCAGAAAAACTGCCTTGGGAAAAAATCAAATTTGTATGAATCTGTAACAAACACCTGAGAGATTGATGGATGAATTCAAGGCTGACTGAGTAACCGTAGCATGGAGGGATGATCCAGATCGAGCCATTAAGCTTTAAAAGGGAGTCTCTTTGCCTAATTAAGAAAACTTAAAGTAATCTACTTGCTCAAAAAAAATAGATTATTCTTCTATCTACTCCTACTCTAACCACTGTACTGCTTCCAGATCAGGTAAAATCATGCTTCCAATGAAGGTATACAAGTATCTGAATAACTGGTAAAACTTCTGATCTGGAAATGATGAATGCGGGAAAACATAGAATACTAATATACAATTTGAAAGTGCAGCATAACCAACCTTCGTTTGACAAGAGCAATTTGACATTTATGCTGCTCGAATACTCTAGATAATCAACAAAAGGATCAATGAAACTGTAAGAAAACACTTCTTCCTATTTCTTCGATTGAACATCATAAGATCTTTGCATACCCTTCTTCTGAGAATAGCTGCCACCTTCAACTGCATGTAAATCTGAACAGGGTTGCAAACTAACTTCATTGTTGATGATGAATTGTTTGTTGTTGTCTGCAGATCTATGTTCAAGTACGGTGCATGCAAATCTACTGATTTCTGTAGATGACTTTTCAATGTCAGCTGCAGGAGTTTCAATATCTACTGCGAGAGTTTTCAGATGACAGTATTGTTCTTCATCAAAGACAAGTGAGTCCAGCACTCCCTTGTTTTGCATAGGAAAATGAACAATCTCCTGATCTTCCTCTTTTCTTTCAGGTAAAAATACACCATGAGAAACCCTTTTAAAAATTTGAGAACAATGCTCTTCTATAACTGATCCTTCATGCAAATCAAAGGCAACAGGTGTGACAGAGACATCTATGCAATTCTCATAATAATCATTTTGACAAACATAAGAAAGGACTATTTCCTGTTGAACTTGCTTCTCGAATTCACCACAACAATCTTCAAAGAGACTTTTAGCTGGAAATTCATCTTTACAAAACGAATGGAAAGCATAATGAAAACTTGCCAATGAGTGAATGCTTGAAGTTGGAAGAGACCTGCACCAATCAAGGGCTATCCCCTCTAATGAATACTTGAACAATTTAATCTTAACATCTTCATGTATGATCTGGAGCTGATGAATAAACTCATGAAAATCCAACAAGTGTTCAGCTGGCACTTCCCATTCTTCTCCTCGAAATTTGGGAAGGTTGTGTTCCCATTCATCCCTACTAGGTACTGGATTAGGGAAACCAAAAATCTTTGAAAAATCACAAAAGGCATACCTCTTAGCAAAGATCTTGTTCATGTCATACCAGTGGAGTCACCAACAGATTTCTGAACAATGGAGTCGCCACTGAATTCGTCCTTCATGGAGTCGTCAGATAGATGATTAGAACCAATGTAATGTCTAATCCTTGTCTATCATCAAGGAGTAGATCTAATGTCGTCTCCCAGGGAAGATGAGCTTCAATCTCCTCTCCCTGGCAACGACGCCAATTTGTTATCACTCCAAGAAACTCCTTAGGGTTGTAGGCTATTGGTAACTTAAGAATATGGTAGATTTTGTAGGCTTGGAACAATAGGATAACTCAATAGCTAATGAAAAGGACCACTTCATACATTCGAATAAGACAATTCTTTTAGAACTCAATGATCAGACAACAAAGTTTGAATAAGATATGAAGAATACTAGTCTAGATAACCAAATACACAATGTGCAGGGTCATACAAGATAACAAGAAAACCTTTAGTTCAAGTTCATGAGCTTAATAAGAAGATAACAGTTCTTAGAAGCTGAGCTAAACTAAAATAAAGTACAAAATGATGAAAGTATGAGAAAATCTGTCATTGAAAACAAAAGAGGACTGTGATTCTATTATGAATAAAGAGTCTAGTACAATAGCCAAAAAATGTTTCCTAGATTGCCCCCTTGTCTCTTAGAAAATCTAGGCATTTATAGCTTTTTACAATAAGTTTTAAGATCCTTAAACAATGGATCTGATATTCTAAAAATAGAAAGTCAAAACTGATTTACAAAAGATAAGGAGAGATCCTCAAGATGAGGTCAATCCATATCTAAGAGTAGTAGATTTGATGAAGTGCAGTTTTAGCTTCCCAAGGCTGTTTGATTTGGTCCTCCAAAGATAAAATTTGAATTTGATGATATGTCTTCAAACCCCTGATATTCTGCCTTTGACAAGATGCCAAATGTAGTTGAAAAACCCCCTTTTGACCTTATCCCTCAAGACTAGCCTTTGAATCAGACTTGATAATTCAACAACTGTCTATTTGAAGTGGTTTCAAACCATTAAAACCCCAAAAATCCCGATCTGGGCAAAAATTCAGCTATTCTGGCCGTGACAGGCTTTCACCAACTAATTTACCTGAAAATCCACTCCTTAGCTGGTGAAAGGCGGAGCTTTCACCAGCTAACTAGCAAAATTCAAGATGGGTTAGCTTGTGAAAGCGCATATTTTTTCAAAATCTTATTTCTCAGTCATGGAGAGTTCGTTTTGCATGCTTGAATAGTCGATCGACATCTAGAAATCCTAAGCTTTCCAATGGTGCTTTCAAATCTGCATTTGGAGCCCGGGAAGCTAGTCAAATATTCCCTACAAGATTAGGCATCATTCTTTAAAAAATGCCAGTGCATTTTTTATCGCTAACAGGTGGAATAACAATAAGTTAGATTTAGAAACTGCAAAAGGTTGTTTCGCTTTCAACAATAGAAGCAAAGAATGTTGCTGCTATAGAGGATAGTAAATAAATGATTTGGTTATAGAGGTTTATGGAGGAATTGGGAAAGAAGCGGGAGAAGAATAGGTTGTACTCTGATAGTAAGAGTGCCATTCATCTTGCAAATAAATCAACCTTCCATTCAAAGACTAATAATATAGAGTTGACGTACCATTTCATACGATCCATCTTGGAAGATGGACATTTGAAGTTGGAAAATATACACACTAGACAGAATCCCGCAGACATGTTAACAAAGGGAGTAACCAGGGAAAAATTGAATTCTTTCTTAGTTTCAGTTGGTCTTCAAACATGAATATGAAGATGGGAAATTTTCTAGGTCCAAGAAGGTTCATAGTCCAGTAGATACAACAACGGTGGAGTTGTTGAGATTAGTCTCAAAGTGGGAGATTGTTGGTTGTGGAGCCTGATTATGTTCCTGATTCAGAGGTATTTGTTTTCAACCATGTTTATACCCCATGAAGACTTTACACCCCAGAAGAATGTATACTCTTCCACATGGGGGATTTCAGAGGGGGGTTACCCCCTCTGCAGGGTCCAGGGGAAACATCCCTCGATGGGGGTTCGGGGGCGAAGCCCCTGAAGGAAAATTTTCCTTGTAAATGTATATTGTAATTTCATTGTAAATATGAACCATTCATTATAAGGTCATAGATCTAATGGTAGAAATTATGTTAGGTTTTCTTTCCCTAGAAGGCAACCTTCTTTTATGAGGGAAATGTATTGCGGCTAGGCATGATAGCGAATATTGTATTATGAGAGAGGAGACTGTGTGAGAAAGAAGAGGAAGTTACAACGGGTTTGTTGTAGGTTGTATCCCTTCATTTGCTGGATAATAATAAAGGAAGGAACTAACAATTTCTCTGGTGGACGTATCCCACATTGGGTGAACCACGTATATCTATGTCTCTATTATATTGTGTATCTTCTGTGTTTTATTTCCCTATTTGTTTTATTTTATTGCTTCGCTATCCTGTTTTTATAACACTATGGAAGGATGTCATAAAACCATTGGAGGTGTTGGATCCATTCAACAGATATGGCTACATGATGTTCCTTGTTCTGAGTGTGGGAGGGCTCTGTCAGTGAAGATGCACCAAGAAGAGATATATCAATGGGGGCTAATGGCTGGAACCCAAAGCACACCTAAAAAGGGTTGTGGTCAATAGAGCTATGCTGAACATATGGAAGACTCTTCTTCTCTCTGTGCTCCTCTAAAATCTTGTCGACCTGCTTTTGCTGGATAGAAACATCTTGGGCCAAGGTTGTAGTGGTCGCATTGACCTTCTGTTCACCGTCCGACTGGATCATGAATATGGAAAACTTTGTGTTATGAGATAGTACTTTTCGACATTGTTTTTCCAAGATCAATGAAGTAGTAGTAGTCAGAGCTACCTCGGGTACCCTATAGAGTTGACCTCCCATAGTAACAATGAAACAGCAGGGATAAGACTCATAGATAGCATGAAGTTTCCACATATATGGTTTTCCTAAAATAAAAACACAAAATTCAAGTGGGGAAACATCACACACTACCTAATCCTTGATGGGCTTGACTCCATAAGACAAGTGACACTGCTGAATGACACAAATGTCTCATCCCTGACTCAATCATCTAATGGTGTATGATTGGGGGTGTGGCATCATTGGTAGCTTCAATATATTTAAAACCTCAAGTGATATCAGGTTCTTTTGACTCCCACTATCAACAATGAAATGTAGTGGGGTCCCCTTTACCCACATCTGTGAGTGGAAGAGACACTCCCCCTCCTCAAGCTCCTCTATTTCTTCTAGTTTTATTGTTGTGGTCATGATGGTAGCAGTGGGTTCTACATAGATGATTCATTTTCCTTTATTGTGCTATGAATCAAAGTCCGAGTTAGGTTCTGATTCATTTTCTTTGAGCACGACCACCAATGACTGTTTCTAGCAACATTCATCGATGTTGTTCTAGATAATTTTGTGGAATTCACACCACTTTCCGGTGTCTTTCTTAACCTTCCCATTACCATTTACTTTCTTGTATTTTGGAATGTCTCTCTTGAGGTTATCCTTCTTGTTAATACATCCTTGATTATGTGAGTTAGGGTTGCCTTTTCCATGCATATGTTCTAGTGTATTTTCAAACCTAAACTCCCCCTTACTCCACTGCTTGAATTTTTGCTTGATTTTGAATGTATATCAATAAGAACCTCCAAGTGATGAAATTTCCAAGAAATCCATCTTTTTTTGGATGTACATGTGCAGACCAATGTGGTACTTCAATACCAAGTGCTACTCAGAGTCTTTGATACCCAACTTGGAGCGCAAGGTATGAAATATGTTAGTGTACTACGACACTATATGGTCTCTTTTTTAACGCAGAGTCATGCACTTCATGTACTGGTCATCATAGTTTCCGATAGGGAAGAGCTCCTTTAGGGCATATACAAAGGCTTCCCAAGTGGTTTCTCTTTTGAATGGTGTAGATTCACTCACGATGTACCTCTCCAAGTAACCTTCCCACCAAAATATGACATGGGGAAGGGATTTAAGGAGCAGGAAGGTGATATTTTCACCATCAATTTTTTTTTGGAAAGAGTAATAACCTTTTAGCAGACTAAACCATTTTTCTAGAGAATATACATCTATCTAGCCTTCAAATAAGGGGATATAAAAATTGACTAGTACCTTGAAGGGTGTCGTAACTCTAAAATGGATTCTTTTTGAAGATGCCTCGGCCACCTCCATCGGTAGTCTCTGAAGGATATGAGTGGATTTGTCCATCATCGCGTTCCTCTATCACATGAGGGATTCCTAAAGAAATATATTGAAAGGATCTCTTGATCTGTCATCTCCCTTTTCTTCTGCCATGGGAGGTTGCTTGGGCTGGAGAGAGTTGTTTTCCTAAAGAAAAACTAGATTGAGACCCAACTCTCTTTACCCTGACCTTGTCAAGGACATGCTATGAGAAATGACAAGGAGTAGATTGCTCTGATACCACTTATCTAGATTATTTTAAGAACAACATGAATATAGAAATATAACAGAGATATAACAAAGAAATACACAAAGATATTTCAAGAAACACATAAATATAGTGATACCTAGCTTCTATTAATGAATAAGAGAGAAAAACATTGTAGAACACAAACTAGAAGAATAGGGTAGATTATCTTTGAAAATAAAGAGATGTTGGCTACACTTGATTTGCAACAAGCTTTACATCACACTCCATTGCATGCTTAAAGGGCCTCCTTCACATCAATTATATATGAGAGAGTGGGAGTAGAAAACTTCTCATGATGCATGTGGGATAAATTGGTATAAGTTTATAAAATGTCGTAGGCATATAAGACACTAAGAATTCCCAGGAAGTCACCCATCCCAGTACTACTCTAGCCTTAACATGCTTAACTGCAGAGTTCTAATGGGATCTGCTGCATTAATGCTATGTTGTAGGCATGTACATAAGACCACTAGGAAATCATTACATGATGTCTGTAAGTAACAAATGAAGATGGATTTACATTCCATTCCCCATCAAAAGGGTGAATATCATGGTTTATAAAAACCATAGGCTTGAAATGTTGATTCAGTGGAAAAGGTGGATGTTCATCGAGATCCACCTAGATCAGGGAAAGAAAGAGCACACCTGTAGCATGGAGGGTTAAAAAGGGAAAAATGGTCAAAACTTTTGAAGACCATAACTTTCTACTCGAAACTCAAAATTCGGAAAATAAATAGTCGATGGAAAGGTCTTGAGGAGGATAATCCATATATTATCCCAAAAAATTAATTTGAGTAGAAAATTTTACATTAAAATCAAAAGAGGATGATTGGTGGAATTAAAGGGAAGAAAAATTTATGAACTCTTTTCCAAATTGTGTATGTTTTTATTTTCATCCAACATAACTTGTTGGCATGCACATTTTTTGTAGAATTAGAGGTTCAGAGAAGCAGTTTGGTTTCTATGTGAGAACCACAATAGTGGAAGATTCCAAAGGGTCCTACAATCACGAGGAAGAATTCAAAGGTCTACATGTCAGCATAGGGAATGATGAGACCGAGTCAAATGGAAGAAGAGACAAGAAAGATCCTGTAACTATGAGAATTCTGCAGAGATATAGAGATGATAATGAAAATATTATGAAGGATTAGGAAGATATATTTCAGAGCTTGAAATATTGCAGAACCAAGCCAATAGGGACTCTGGCACAAAGACATAAAGTAGTGCTAGAAAAGTGACACCATCCAAATCCCATAGCAGAAGGTAGGGGCATGAGAATGCTAGGTAGTCGAGGAGTAGGAGTGGGTTCCATCATTCCTTAGAGTAATCCACTAGAAGAGATCATGCCAGTGTAGGGACAGGGAGTAGCCCAAGTGTGTTCCCTTCCAGGAGACAGAGGAGAAGGCCCGAGGGAGACATCTTTCAAGATGAAATCAAGAAGATCATGCTACCAGATTTAAATGGTGAGTATAGGAATGGAGAAGAGGGTGAGGCTTGGTTGTTGGAGATGAAGAAATATGTCCAACTGCATGATTACCCCTCCAGGGTAGAAACAAAAATTGCAACCTACCAGTTACAGGGAAACACAACCATGCGATAGGATCAACTTAAGAAATCCAAGCGCCTTGATGAGAAGAGGGTCTCATGGATGTAGTTCAAAGGAAATTTCCATGATAAATATTTGTCTGGGCATTACTATGAGAGGAAGATGAAATATTTCTTTGAACTCAAGTTGGGAACCATGACAAGGAATGAGTTGAGAAGAAGTTCTTTGAATTATTGAAGGATGTTGACTTCATAAAGGATGAGGAGGTCAAAATCCAAAGGTTTTTGATTGGGTTACCCTCCTTCTACAATGAAAAGATACAATATGATAACCCAAAGACTTTGGAGGAGATCATAAGGATAGAAAGACATCTCTATGAGAAGAGTATAGGGAGGCCAGTCTTTCAGAAGACTTGGAATGAAAAGATGAAAGGAAAGAAGGAGAAAAGGTATAAATGTTTTAAGCCACCATTTTTCAAGAATAACTCTCAAGCAAATCAACAAGGCCAATCAGCCCAAAATGAACACAAGGCAATAGATTCTTTTGGAAAATTTCCAAGGAATCACTTGTATAAGAATGTCCCTCACAAAGGAGAAAGAATGTGGAATTTCCACAACGTCTAGGAGGCTAAAACAATGGAATATATGGGAGGAAGCATCCCAAGGATTTATGCAACCTTGGACAACAAGCAAGTGAAGTATCAATCCCCCATGATTGAAGTGTAAGGTAAGATTGATAACCATCCTATAAAATTTTTAATTGATTCTGGAGCTAGCCATAGTTGCATAACTCTAACATTATTGAAATATTTCACTTGCAAAGGAGTAAGCATAAGAAATATTGGTTAGTTTAGTTAGCCACGGGGGCTAAGAGAAATATCACGTAGTTGGTTAAATATTATCCAATAGATATGAATGGACTCAATATGAAGGTAGATGTGAAAATTATATCTTTGGGTTCATATGACTATCTAATTGGCATGTATTGGTTAGAAAAACACCATGTTGTCCTAGATTGTTACAACAAGGAAATAGCCTTTCTTGATCAGAAGGGAAAACAAGGAAATATTCAAGGCATTCCAAGAGCTGTGGTTGTAGAGGAATTTTAGCTATGTAGCTGAAAAAGAGTTTTAGGAAGGGATGTCAAATTTTTGCAGCCTATATGGAAGAGACAACTAGAAATAAAGTGGCAATTCTTGAATACCATCTGGTTTTAAAAGTTTTTAAAGATGTTTTTGAGGAAATCCCATGATTTCCACTAAAGAGTGACATCCATTTCTCTATTGATTTGGTGCTAGGTGATACCCCAATGTCCAAGACACCTTGTAGAATGGGAACACTAGAACTGAAAGACTTGCAAATGCATCTAGAGGCGATTTTGAAGAAAGGGTATATATTCCCATGTGTGTCACTTTGGGGAGCCCCAGTTCCTTTTGTGAAGAAGAAAGATGGAACCTTAAGGCTGTGTATTTATTTTAGACAATTGAATAAAGTCACTATAAAGAACAAACATCCCTTTCCAAGGATTGATGATTTATTTGATCAACTGAAAGGTGTAAGAATATTTTCCAAAATTGACTTGAGATCAAGTTATCATAAAGTGAGGATAAAGGAAGAAGATATCAACAAAACAACATTCAAAACAAGGTATGGAAATTATGAATTGACGACATTGCCATTTGGACTATCAAATGCCTTGGCTCTTTTTATGTGTTTAATGAATGGAGTGTTTAGGGAGTACCTGGACAAGTTTGTAATTATTTTCTTAGATGATATTATCATCTACTCTAATTTTGTATAGGAGCATGAGAAGCATATGAGAATGGTGCTAAATGTTTTAAGGGATCATAAATTGTATTCCAAGATAAGTAAGTGCATATTTTTATCAAAATAAGATCCATTACTTGGGGCATATTATTTCAATAGATGGGATAACAATTGATCCCAGGAAGATAGAGGCCATTAAAGGATGGCCATCATGAATAAATGTGACAAAGGTCATATCATTCTTGGGCCTTGTGGGTTATTACCGAAGATTCATAAAAGTGTTTTCAAATATTTCAATCCAAATCACTTCTTTGCAGAAGAAGGGAGTGAAGTTTGAATGGACACCAAAATGGGAAGATAGTTTTGAGTAGATGAAAATCATTTTGAAAAGTGTGCCCATATTAAATATTGTAGATCCAGATGAAGACTTTGTAGTGTGCACAAATGCGTGCAAGGAAGGGATAAGTGGAGTTCTTAGTAAAAAATATCATGTGGTATTCTATGAGTCCTAAAAATTAAAGGATCATGAGAGAAATTATGCTACTCACGAAATAGAGTTAGAAACAATTGTACATGCATTAAAATGTGGAGGAATGACCTCATGGGGAAGAGATTTGAGCTAAGAATAGACCACTATGTTCTAAAACATTTATTTGGACAACCGACATTAAATGCTAGGAATTACCTCATGGGGAGGGGATGGTAAAGGTTCAGTGGAAATGCTATGGCCCCGAAGATGAAACATGGGAGCATGAATAAATCATGCAAGATGAATACCCACAAACGTTTTCCAATTTTGAAGAAAATAGAAGCTGAAAATGTAAGACTCAATTTTCGGGCAACTAGTTACTGGAACCACATCTTTGAAATTCTTGGTCACCTAGGTTGATATCCTTGATAAAATAATGGTGCACCCTTATTGAATGAAAGCAGTGAAGGGGGCACATTCCTTGGGTCAACAGGTTGAGAATAACGAGAGATTATGGTTGGGACTATCATTGGAGGGTTAAGATTGAATAATTTTATTTTACTTTCTAAGTATTGTGATGTAAATTTGTATATGTATTATGGCATGGTACAATGCATCAAGGATGATGCAAAATTGTAGGGGAGGGGCAATGTAACATCCCAACTATAATCCACAGTTTATTTAATGCATATTTTTTATATAAATGTGGTCATGGCAAAGAAATGTAAATGCAAAATGTATTTTTTGAATTGTAAATAAATATAATGTAATACTAGTTGTTGGGATATGGGAAGAGATGAGCGTTGATTAATACACAAGAGAGGGAAAATTCCTAGAGAGTGTCAAAGAGGGGGCCAAAGGAAGATAATTTATAGGTATTAATTCAAACCCACATTCTGAATTTTATTATCATTTGGGGAAATCTTCTATTTTTTGTTTGAGTGTATGAGAGCCCAATCATTGAATACTTGTCATAGGGTAGGTGTGAGAGTCACATCCCATAGTTATTGGAAAACATGGGGGTGAATTACAATCCACCTTGGGAAGAGTGTGCAGTCAACTATATTGGGAAAGGAGATGAAATTTGTATGGGTATTAACAGACAGTTTTAGACATTAAGTTTTACATGAACAATAATAGAGAATAGGGAAGAGGAGATTGGTGTTGAAATATTGTAACTGCAAAGATTATTCTATTTATTATTTATTTATTATTCATTATATCAATCCCCTTTTGTGGATTGATCATGTTGAGCATTGTAATTGACCAAATCCCCTTTTGCGGATTGTCCAAACCTTAATTGTAATATGAAAATTAAGAAGCTGACCCCCAGGCAAATTAAAGTGGTTCTAACCACCTAGAAAGACAAGTTGGCCCTGAGACACCTCCTTTCAATGCTTGCTAGTTTGTATAAATAAAGGAAGGAAACACCTCATTTGTTCACTCACTCAACTCACTCATCTAGTGCACAAGTATTGAATGAAGCTGCAGTTACCAGTTGCTGGAAGAAGGAAGAGAGAGAGGCACATTGCTTGGGAGAGGATATTCTCTAGTGTTTGGTTTATTGTCTTGGCATTGTATTGGCTATCTATATTAAGGAAGTTTTTACTGTGTTTTCTTCCCCACGAGGGTTTCCCAGGATAAATGTTGTGTATCTTGTGATTGTGTTTCTCTCAATGATCCTATATATGCTATGGTTATCTAGTAAATTGAAAAGAAACCTAATAATAGATTAAACTTTAACATGGTATCAGAGCTAAGCTGAAGAGAGAATCTTTCATCGGATAAAGAAAAACGTCATTGTTGTCGTACAAGAAAATTAGGGATTTTTATTGAAGAGGAATTTCAACCCAAAAGTCATCTAGAAAAGTGTGCCCTAGCCCAAGAAACTCTTTGGCACCTTCAACACACCTTTTCAGTGGATAGAACTCCCAGAAATTGAAACTCTAGTTTTCACAGGTACCGAAAGTACCATAAAACCAGAAGCACCAGAAAACCATAAGACTAGAAATACCAGAAAACCAGAAGACTACAAATACCAGAAAACCAGAAGCACCGATCTAGAAATCCGCTGATCAAGTTTGAGGGGGAAAAAATTGGATTTTCTGAAATCTAACTACACCAGGCTACTCGCCTCAACCAAGCACACCTCCTAGTAAGTTCAAAATTCAATTATGAGCACTTGCAGTTTTTTGTCATTTTCCTAGCTCTAGGTAAAAATGTCTGCAGTCACTAAGCTTGTTGATAAGATAGAAGGTGTGGAAAACTTTCATGCATGGAAGTATAGGATTTCAGTCATTCTTGAAGAGAATGACCTAGCAAGATTCATTAAAGAAAATGTACCAGAACCCGCTGATGCTACATCTAAAGAAAAACACGAAAATGACACAGTTAGGGCCAAAAGAATCATTGCAGATTCTATCAAAGATCACTTGATTGCTCAAGTGGCTTCAAAGAAGACTCCAAAATAAATTTTTGATGCCCTAACCAGATTATATGAAGGAAGGAACATCAATAGGAATATGAATCTAAGAACTCAACTCAAGAATACAAGGATGCATAAAGGAGAAACAATCCAGGAATATTTCTCCAGAATATCACAATTCAAAGAACAACTAGAAGAAATTGAAGACACTACATATGAAGACGAACTTATAATGATGAACCTTAATGGTATCACAATACCTTGGGATCCATTCATCCAAACTATTTGTTCCAGAAAAGACAAACTACAATTTGACAGTCTTTGGGAAGAATGTGTTCAAGAAGAAGCAAGAGTAGCTAACCGAGAGGCTTTTCTATCAAGAAATGAATATCAATCTCTAGATACTCATGCTAAATGAGGAAGAAAGAAGTATTAATTCCATAAAGAAACTCAAAAGGAGTATCACCCCCAAAACAAATTCATACATAAAGAATCTCATCCAAGGAGATTGCAGAAGTTTCAGAAAGGGAAAAGAAGAGAAAAATATTTCTCATCCTACCAATGTTACCATTATGACAAGATGGGACATATTTCTAAGAATTATTCTGTTAGATGAGAAAAATAAAAGAAGAGAAACAAGAGGTACCATGCCCATACAATTGAAGATGAAGAGCCACCCTCAAAGATGATAAATGAACAGATTGAAGACTATGTCTTAATCTATGCCCTCTTAGGATTAGGGTCACCTGGTGAGGACACTTGGCTTATAGACAATGGTACTTACAAGCACATGACAAGTCAAAGAGACATTCTCTCTTGCATTACAGAAAATAATTTTCCCCAGAAAGTTACACTTGGATATTATTATCAATACCTTATCAAGGGAGTAGGAGAATCAAACTACAAGCTTGATTTAAGGACCCCAATGAAGATGAAGGATGTACTATATGTACCAGGTTTGAAAAATAACTTACTCTCCATCTCATCTTTAGAAAATAAATTCTTCAGAGTTGCCTTCATAAATGGAGAAGTTCTTATGTGGGCCAAAGGAAAAACCATGGAAGAAGCAATTGGTATTGGAAAAGAAGAAGGTGGCTTGTATAAGCTAAAGGGTCACTCAGAAGAAGCAATGAACCACTCCATTAAGAATCCATGTGAACTTTGGCATATAATATTAGCCCACATCAACTACAAGGCATTACCATATGTAAGCAAAGCAATCACAGGTCTACCAGAATTCAAGGTTGACCATGAAGGAGTGTGCAATGGATGTGCACAAGGAAAGAACATCAAGAACCCTTTCCCAAAGAGAGACAATAAAGAAAAAGGAGTCCTAGAGCTCATTCACTCATATGTGTATGGACCAATGCCATCCACCTCCATTAGTGGGTATGTATACTATGTATCTTTTATTGATGACTATTCTCTTAAAACTTGGGTTTACTTTTTGAAATCAAAAGATGAAGTGTTCAGTAAATTCAAGGAATCAAAAACCTTGATAGAGAATATTTCTGAAATAAATATCAAGATACTCAGGTCAGACAATGGAGGAGAATACACCTAAAAAGTGTTTCCAAAATTTTGCAAATATTTCAGGATCAAGAGGCAGCTCACCACTCCCTACAATACTCAACAAAATGGTGTAGCAGAAAGAAAGAACATAACTATAATGGAAGCAGTGAAGACCATGATCCATGATCAAGATCTTCCAATGCGCTTATGGGTAGAAGAAACAAAAACAATAGTATATGTACAAAACAGATTCCCATAGTACACTTGGGTTCAAGACCCCTGAAGAGATGTTCTCCGGAAAGAAGCCAGAAGTAATCCATCTCAAAATATTTGGTTTCCAGTATTTGTACACATTCTGAAAGAGAAGAGAACTAGGCTTGACCCTTCAGGAAAGAAGGGAATATTTGTTGGATACTGTGAGGTATCCAAGGCCTTCAGATTTTATATACTAGGTTACTATCATATTGATATCAACAGGGATGTAACCTTTGATTAAGATGCAACACTCAATAAATCAAGAAGATGCCAACTAGAATAAGTATATGAAGAAGAACCTGTAGCTCCCAAAGTTGCAGAATCAGTGAGGGAAGTTATTAGCACCAAAAGTCACCCTCAAATTGCATAGAAGGTAAGCCCAATACCCACCCGTTTATACAGTAAATGTAAATGATTTTTAGGTGATCAAATGGAGAGGACTCAATGATAATAACGTTCTAACTTAGAAATCTGGACTAGCATGCATAAGCAATTGAGGTCTGGAATCAACTTTAGATAGTAAGTTGGAGTAAGGGTGAATAGAGGGAAGACTTTGGTGAGGAGAGTGTAGAGGTTTGTTGTGGACATCAGGTCTTCCAACAACCTAAGGAGGAAAAACTTAAACGCAAGATCCTCTTGAATTCAAATCTCAAAGAACCTGAAATAAATTATAACAACACCATAATATAACATTCATCATAATGCAGTCATGACAATCCATGTGAATCAATCAATCATGAACTCTCTCAGTATCAGAGGCAAATAACATGGATCAAGAAAGTTGACTTAGGTTAACCAAGATGTCTCAAAAACAAATAAATAACCAGAGAACCAGTGTTCTTCATAAAAATATTAGAATAGAAGGGAGCCTAGCTCAACCATTTGACCTTCCCAAAATATCATAATGACTGCATGCTAAAACCTCCGATTTGCGAAACCGCAAATCCTTGGATTTGGTGCCATGCGTCCCTATGAATCAGACGTTTCTTGCTGATTTTTGGGTTTCAAGAGGGACCTGCAGATGAAATGACTTGCTGACAGTCCTTTTGAGATTTCCATTTATGGGGGAAACGTTGTTCAACCACTTCTCCCCAACTTCATTAACTGTCTTTCTCAGGTTCTGGATAGGCCCGAATCAACTCGACACTTGGAAACGTGATGACCTTACCCTGCTCTTGGCCATCTGGATCTACATTGGATGCTGAAGAGGATCTGGCGCAAATGACATGAAAGCTGACTGGACGACGACCAGGTAGGAGGCTGTGGTGACAAAATGACGACTGAGAATATGTGGGCATCAACATACAGGAGCTGAGGTGGAGGAACAAAGATATGTGTTAACATTAGGCTCCATGGGGGATATATTCCTCCCTACGAGGCTCTAAGAACTCTTTTTGCAGTTTCAGTGCCTTAGCATTGGTCTATGGAGTCATGCTAAAAAACATCCTACTAAGGAATCCAGGCCGACCCACACACTATCTTGCTTACAGACATAAAGAAAAGACACGTTATCCTAATAGAGCTTATTTATGTACAAAAACCTAAGCTAACTAATTTTTACAAAGCGCTAGGTGAAAGCAAACTTCCACCATAGCCACCCAGACTGTCTGGTAATATGATCCTTTTCTTTATTGTAGATAATCCACAAAAGGCTAAGGAAGTATGACAGCAAAATGAGGACATGGATTGGAACACTGACTATACCCCCAAATGATGATAAGGTGAATAAATCTATAGGCTCCAATGCTTTTGGAAAACACAACTCCATATATAATCCCACAGGGTCACAAAATTTATAATCAGGGGAGCTCAATTGGTAAGAAATTAACTCCTATCCTTTATTGTGGCTCACCCATTGTGTGATGTTCTCATAGTGCACAGGTGGGTGGAGAACTGATGCAGGCTGGCTGATACCAGGTGATACCTGCTCAATTACAGGTTCTGGACAGGAGATAAACTACCCACTAAGCTCCTTCTTTACATGTTGCTCTGTGTTTTCTGCGAGTCTAGGATAACTGATTTCCATCCAATGATTTTCCTTAATTAATAAAGGAAAATTATCTATAGTGTGGTCTTGGAGACCTTTCATAACACCATACTCACCTGTGAGTATGGGTGAAGTAATGCAATTTGAAAATTTCAAAAAATCTGAAATGTATGACTCCATGTATATGGCCACAGGATCATGAATAATGCGACATAATCTTGGTTGCTTTAGAAGACCGGGTTACTCCTCTGTAAAATTCTCTCTGTTTGCAAATAAATTCCATCCTTGTTATTTTGAAACCAACTCTTGATCATCAACAGTTGTCGTCTCCTCTTCATAAGAATGGTCACAATATAAATGTGCAGTATAATTTAGAACATCATAACTATGATCAATGAAGAACATACAGTTATCTATGAAATCAACCACTACTACATGCTCAAAATGTTCTAGAAACTAATCATAATATTGATATGCATTCCTACCCATAGAAAAATAAGCAAATGTTGAAGAACCTGATTCCAACTGTGAATCATACCTACTTCCTTGTTGTTGTTCCAGATCTGATTCATATTCACGATCTTCTTGCTCAGAATATGAAACAGATTGATAGTCTTCTTTCTCATGTACATGCAAATTTTCGAGATATGCCTACCTATGAACCCACTTGATAGCCCTGATGTTCTCTTCGACCTCTACAACATCTTCAAACATATGTCTTAATGATGAATATTTCCTTTCTCTCAGGAGAAGGACAAGCTCTTGATGCTGATCCATGACATAGTACACCATGGAAACAATCTCTCTGGGCCTGATCTCCACATACATACTATGATAAACGTTGTAAAACCTTCTGTTGAAGACATCCAAGGCTTCCTCTTCCCCTCTCCTCAAGGCATTAAACTCAAAAAAGTATTGATCAAGGGATTTTTTCTCATCCCAACACTTTAAAAAAGCATGGCATAGCTCGGTCCAGGAACCAATATAATTGTCTTCCAGACATCTAAACCACACAACAACATCTCCAGTCAGGGAATGTGAGAACAAAATCATGGTAACATCATCATGAACAATCTCAAACTGATCAATAAAGTTCTCAAAGGCCCCCAAGTGCCTCTCAACTATAACATGATCCTCCCCAGAAAACCAAGGAAGATACTCAAAGGAATCAAGAGGATAAGGGTTAAGGCGATATGGAAACCTCAAAGATTTAAACAACTTATTTCTGATTTTAATTTGAAAAGCAGTGGGCTGATCATGAGGATTAATGATTTGATGGCAAGGCTCAGCAGGAATAAAGGAGGGTAACGAGATTTGAGAAGATTGTGAATTATTTTTGACCTCCTCAGGGCTATAAGGGTGATCAATTTCAAGAAGAGATGCAATACATATCTCACATTTATGAATAGGTGGAGGTGAAGACACACGATCGGTATCTAAAACACAAGAAGAGGGCATTTGTTTTTATTCCAAGGATGGATGAATAAAACAAGGATTATTTTCATCTGAATATACAAAGCATAGGATACTCCTCTTTATATGTGAAGGGAAAGAGAGAAATGAGATGATAAAGAAGAACAAGATTTCATGAAGAAAACTCATAGACTGATATCTAGTCTTTCCCTTCGGTATGGTCATTTTTCTGTCAATAAGATCCTCCCCAGTGGAGTCTTTGTTTGTTGAGTCGCCAGGTGCAAGTTGCAATCTTCAATGGTTCTGATGTCCAATGCACCTTCAGAATCATAAGCTCATTGTCGTTCTATCCCAGGTAAAAGTATTCAATTCGTTACTCGACAACGACACTGGAAATATTAGCACTATAAGTCACCCTCATATTGCATAAAAGGTAAGCCCAATACCCATCATTTTATACAGTAAATGTAAATGAGTTTTAGGTGATCAAATGGGGAGGACTCAATGATAATAATGTTCTAACTCAAAAATATGGACTAGCATGCATAAACAATTGAGGTCTGGAATCAAATTCAGTTAGTAAGTTGGAGTAAGGGTGAATAGAGGGAAGACTTTGGTGAGGAGAGTGTAGAGGTCTTTTGTGGACATCAAGTCTTCCAACAGCCTAAGTAGGAAAAAATTAAACGCAAGATCCTCTTGAATTCAAATCTCAAAGAAACTAAAATAAATTATAAAAGCACTATAATATAACATTCATCATAATACAATCATGACAATCCATGTGAATCAGCCAATCATGAACTCTCTCAGTATTAGAGGCAAATAAGATGGAAAAAGAAAGATGACTTAGATTAACCAAGATGTCTCAAAAACAAATACATAACCAAAGAAATAGTGTTCTTCATAAAAATATTACAATAGTAGGGAGCCTAGATCAATCATTCGACCTTCCCAAAATATCCTAATGACTCCATGCTAAAACCTTTGATTTGTGAAACCGTGAATCCTTGGATCTGGTGCCACCTGTCCCTCTGAATCAGATGATTCCTGCTGATATTTGGGTTTCAGGAGGGACCTGCAGGCGAGCCGACTTGCTGGCAGTCCTTTTGAGCTTTCCATTTATGGGGGAAATGATGTTCAACCACTGCTCCCCAACTTCATTAATTGTCTTCCTCGGCGTCCATATAGGCCTGAGTCAACTCAGCACCTGGAAACGTGATGACCTTACCCTGCTCTTGGCCATCTGGATCTGTGCTGGATGCTGACGAGGATCTGGTGCAAACAACATGAAATCTTACTAGACGACTAGGTGGGAGGATGTGGTGACAAAACGACGACTGAGAATATGTAGGCATGAACATGCAGGAGTGTTGGCATAGGGGTAGACCCATGGTTCAATGCTACAACAACGGAGCAACAAAACCCTACCTACTGGCCCTTTCGGCATCACCTGCGAAGTAGATGAAGTCTCACCCGAGGTAGAGGCAAGGGTGGTTGTAGGACTCCAGTGTCTGCAACCTTATCTAGGACACATATCTATGATTGTAACACCTTAACATAACACTTAGTTATTACAGTTCATTAATATTCATCTTAGTTCAGAACACAACTAAACCCTGACAATAGATCGACGCAGTATTCATACAGATTCAATAGATCCAAGCACTAAGCATACAAATAGAGATTAGATCTATAATTCATTCACATCATTCAACACTAAGCTATCATATCAGATTCATATATCATCTAACATCGCCTTCAGCATTTGAATCACATAAACAAAATAACAACCAAAAGCACAAAGAATTCACAACATAGGATATACGTGGTTCACCCCCACCCCAGGGCTACGTCCACCAACTCTTCATCTTATTTATTATATTCAGTCAATCGGTTACATGCACAGAGCCTCAAGATCAAGTTCCTAGAGGACATGAGATCTGCGCACTCTTCGCTAGATCCTCCTTCTCCAAGATAGACTACAACACAAAGCCTACACAGAGTCTCTTACTGTCACTTTCATGTAGCTCTACAAGTCTCACACAGTATGCACAAAGCCATTACAGTCACCACTTGCACTTAGCAACTAACACTTAGCACTTAGTGCACCAGCCTCTTCTCACATTGCCTAGCTACTTATTTATACTTTACAAAAT
Organism: Picea sitchensis; assembly: GCA_010110895.2. NCBI lineage: Eukaryota > Viridiplantae > Streptophyta > Pinopsida > Pinales > Pinaceae > Picea > Picea sitchensis. The sequence continues at coordinate 123,855 of SNQJ01S0012403.1, read as the reverse complement.
AGGCCTAAACATGGGTAAACCCATGGGACGACATCCCATACCCGTTACATAAGCCCCCAAAACCCAAAAATTCCTCAAAAGGGGCTGAGATCCCGCGATCTCCACTTTGTCTTGTGCTTCACCTTCGAAAGCCTATTGATGTCCCAAAACTAGGTCAAACATGAACAAGAATCCTCAAAACTTGGTCAAGGGTCAACAGACCACCAACACTCACTTGTGACTCATCCCGAGTCACTCTGATTTGGGTAGCTCTTCTTCAAAATACTCAAGCTTGGCTCGATCTTCTTTGACTTGTCATTGTTCCATGGCCTCCTACTCAATGAACTCTGGGATAAAAGCTTCGTTGATAGGTCCCTCTAAGCGTTTTTCGACTATAGTGACAACTTGCTCCAGTTCTTCTCCTTGGCCTTCGATCTCTGTGAATAGCTGGAAAGACTCGTCCTATATAGGTTGGAGCCTCTGAGTCACTTCCATGACTTTTCTCTAAATGGCGTGGAACTGCTGTTGAGCGCTACGCTATTCTTGGGATCACTTCATCCTCTCAATGGCTAATAGGTGCTTCAACTGCGCCTGTACTATTTTTACTTGTTTCTTCACCTCCTGGAGCTGCAACTCTAGTGCCTTCAGCTCGAGGTTCTTAGTGAGTCACTCGTAAGTCTAGGCACTATGATCATTCAGTTTCTTGCATTCCATGTCAAGGGCCTTTATTCTCTCAACTATTCCTCGATCAGTTGCATCTCTTTGATCTCTCACATCTTGTAGGGTGTTAGGCACTGCGCAAAGCTCTAAGTCTGTTATTCTTTGTTGTAGCTGCTGGATAGCTTCCGTGAGCTTCCTTACTTGATGCTCGACTTGGTCTTCTACCTTTGGCTCTAATCCCATCATAGAGCAGAGTGCTCTGTTGACTGCTTCTTTCACTTTGAGCTGCTTTGCAACAAACTGTTCCTTTTCTTGCTGAATCTGTGCTTTCTCCTTTTCAAACTTCATCTAGAGAGAAACCTTCTCCTTCTCTGCAAGTCGACATTGTTCTACGAGTAATTCTTGCACTTGTTTCAAGGCCTGGGTGGCTTGTTCAGTTTCTTCTTATGCGCGATGAAGGTGAGCTTCAGTCGCATCAGCTAGTCGACGGAGTTGTGCTGGCTCATCTCCCAACTCTGGTTCTCCTGATGACAGGGGCACAGTGGAAACTACACGACTGGATTGAAGGGCTTGTTGTACCCCTTAGAGTTCGACCTCGATTTTTTCGTACATCTCCTCTTTCTTGGCTTCTTGTTTCTGCAATATTTCCTGTGAGTCATCGTTTATAGCTGCGATGATGAAGTCAAAGTCATTGACAGTGAGAAAAGTCTTCATCTTAGTCACGGTGTCTCTAGATTTCCTATGGGAAGAGGGTTTCAGGGGAGAAACCTTCCTCTTCTTCAAAGGATCGACCTCATATCTAGGCGATGTTACTTTTCCTTGATTCTACTCATATTCTTTTCCATTGATCTATTCTACCTTGTCATTGCCCCCTCGGACAGGTGATACTGAAGAATTATTTTCTGAGGCTCTGCTTAATTCCTGGACTTCTTCGATTTTCTTCCTTCTACTGGTTTCGAGTGTTTCATGTTCTATGTGAGCGGCCTCCAAGCTGTCAAGTTCAGTATCAGACATCTCTGCAGGGTCAGCGGGGATAAGGAAGTTGGCTGACCATTCCTTAGTTGTCTCCTTGAGGTTCTCTTCGGTGAGCTTATAGTACAACTGAATCTCCTCCTTATGTTCGTCTTCTTGTGCAATAATATAGATGAAGTGTCGATCTGTGTGAAACTTCATGAGGGGTCGAAAGCATTGTAGGGTGTTTGGTGTCATGCAAGGTTCAACTTAGATATCCCTCTTTAGCTGGAGGTAGTATGTGTGAAAGACAATGTTCGATTGCCACTTTTTTCCCATATTGTTTGAGTAATTGAGTGTGGTGAACTTCGCAACAAGCGAATCAAATGGCTCAATGTCCGGGAAGGTCGCACCTTCCGACATATCCCAAGAAAAAAATGTGATGAGGATCAGGAGCCAACTAAAGTGGAACTTGTAGCCCTGATATTGTGCTTTGCGACAGTCTAATTTTAACTGATTGACTAGGTACTTCACCCAGTTCATCTGTATGCCATCCACGCATTTCCCTGCGAGTTCAACGACAAAGCCTGTGACCTACGTGGGTCTGTTCTTTCTTACTAGATTTCTTGCAATTAACTGACATGCTAGGCACACTATGACATTATCGATGGAGGCTTCCTTGTAGCCTCGTGTCCCCTTCTCCACATTATCGTATGTATCCTTGATCTTCTGTGCTAATGTGTGATCTGTGGCTTTCCCTGGATAGAAATCCTGTGGGTCGGGTCCTTGCATACCTATTTCAGTGATCCCTTGGAGAAATGTCGGATTGAATGTGATATGATGGTATAGCCATAACTAGCCGCCATGGTAACATGAAAGTAGGAGCTTGACACATGTGTTAAATTCCTAGTGCCTTCCAAAGTGTGGGATTTTCGTGACATTCAACAAGGTGGATTGCACCAGGTTCATCGTCCACGGCTGGGGGATTATTTTCGAGTTCTTCCCCTTCATTCTGGTCAATTATATGTATGGTGTGAGCCTACTATGGTTCTTTCTATCTCCTAGGTTGAAGTCACTAAACTTCAACGCTACGATATTGTCCTTCTGCGCTCGAACTGCACGTATCCCCTTCGGGAGGTATGCAGTAACCATGGTGTAATAAAAATCTCTCAGTACACTATCACAACTCACCGCATCGGCTAGAGGCAGGATGTAGTAAGGTAATATGGTCGGTATTAGCTTCACATTTTCTAGGTCGTCTCCGTACTTGGTTCTCTTTTCCGCTGCTGGTTGGGATGGTCCAGATCCGCGAGCAGTCGACAAAGAGGCTTGTACTTCTCTCGTCGATGACACTTGTATACCCTCAGACATTACTATTTCATTCATGAGGTTGATGAGTACCTCCTTCATAGACTCTTTGACTATGCTAAGTTCTTCGGACATACACGCTCATGGTTTCCTATCTCAGGTTTGAAGAATAACTACTCAATGTAATGGGATGGATAGCGATAGCTCGATGACCACTGCGTGAAATCAAAAAATCAGTGAGCACAAATAATCACGGTTGGAAAAAGTGTTCTCGGTGCAAGGTTCGATGAAATAAATAGATGGCTAAGAAACAGATATATCCAACGGGCAAGAAACCTTCATAAATTCAATTCTGTCCATTACGGCGCGGTCCCAACGGCCTGATGGCGAGCTATCTGACCATAAATTCCTTTCTTCCCATTCAGGGTATCGGTCTAATGGTTATACTGTTCCCAATGGCTATATTTCTTTTCCATGGAGAAGTACCATGTGACACTATTCTGATATCCTGACGAAGTGCCAGTTTTGTAAATTTTGCTTCTGCGAAGTTCCCTTGGGAACCTTCTGTAACTTTTCGATCTTTGATCTCTTCTTGCTTAGTTTTCTATCCTGCTTTCCAGTGAGCTTTGTCTCAGTGTTCGTCTTTCCATTCTGATTCTTATCTCCTCTTGGCATAGTAAATTCGCGTTGTTGATATTCTTTCCTAAGATTCAAGGGAAATACTTCTTCTTTATCTGGGCTAGGTGTTTCAGTCTTCTGTGAGTCTTCTTGTGTTCTTCCAATGTCAACATCCAAGTCTCCGGTGTTGAATAGCTTTGATCTGTTCTCCCGTTCTTCAATCAAGTGTGTGATCCTCCTAGTCATGAAATATTTTAATTATTGCTTATTCTACTCTAAGATTTCTTCTTTTTTACTTCTGGCCTGATCCCTTTCAATCCAAGGTTTTCCTAGTAATATGGAAAATGGGGCGTTGTTCTCAATAAATTTAACAAATTCAAATTATTCCTTTGTCGAAGTTCCATGGGACCTCGTAGATATCTAGGTGATCTTCCCACATAGGTTTATCAACTTTCCTCTAAATAATCCTATTCCCCCCGATGAAGGAATCATAACAGGCTTTCCTAAGGTTTCCCAATTTCTTTCTGTCATAATATTCACCTATGTTTCTCCATCCAGAACACAGTCAATGTCGAGGTCTCCTATTCTTGCTTCTATGAACTCTTTTTCTTTGAATATCTATGGTAAGTTGATATGTCGGCGGTCATTTAGGGTTTCTTTCATTTGCAGTAATATAGTCTCTGATTCTTTCTGGGGTTCTACCATGGTCTTAGTGTCTTGACCTTTCTTAGGGTCTTCTTGGCTCATATTCATTCTTTCAACCTTAACAATCATTCTATGGAAATCCATAACTTCATCATCCACAACTTTACAAAAAAGACAACTAGGTCTTCTACCAGGGCATTCCTTAGCAAGATGTCCCGGTCTTCTGCAACTGTAACAAAGAGTTAATCCTCTCTTTCTTTGAAATGATCCCCAACCTTTCCTGTTCTACACACTAGGATCATAGTAGCTAGCCTGAAAAAAATTATTTCTAGGATCTTGCATCCATTGGTTAGTCCAAACATTCTTTCTATACATAGGAATAAGATATCTTTCACTATTCTTATCAGATCTATTCATATCAATTCTTTTTTCATCTAGTTGTGCCCTACTTTTAAAGCTAGGACAAAATTTATCAAACATACCTAGATCCATACTTTTGAAACAAAAATTTCCACTTATCTTACTTTCAATAGAGCACACATCTTCCAGATCTAAATCTTTTCAATATATTTACCTTTACCGTAGCACAAAGTATTCATATCTTACCTCTTTTCTTCAGATCAAACTTCTCTTCTTAGCACGGAGCTTCACAGATCATGTAGAATAATGCACAGTAGGGTGATAGATATATGCACAGAGCTTTCACAGTTTCAGGTAAGATCTTCGCACAAAGCTTCTTTTTCCATAGTTCCCAGCAATCACAGTTTCAGTCCCGACAACAGAACCATTTGTTGGCACAAAGGCAAACCCGAGGTTCAACACTACAAAAACGCACCAAAAAACCCCTAACTACTAGCCCTTTCGACATCACTTGCGAAGAAGATGAAGTCTCACCCGAGGTAGAGGCAGGGGTGGTTGCAGGACTCCAGTGTCTGCAGCCTTAGCTGGGACACAGATTTGTGATTGTAACACATTAACATAAAACTTAGTTATTACAGTTCATTAATATTCATCTTAGTTCACAGCGCAACTAAACCCTGACAACAGATCGACGCAGTATTCATACAGATTCAATAGATCCAAGAACTAAGCATACAAATAGAGATTAGATCTAGCATTAATTCACATCATTCAACACTAAGCTATCATATCAGATTCATCTATCATATAATATCACACTAATAATTTGAATCACATAAACAAAAGAACAACCAAAAGCACAAATCATTCACAACACAGGATATACGTGGTTCACCCCCACCTTGGGGCTACATCCACCAACTCTTTGTCTTCTTTATTATCTTTAGTCAACCAGTTACATGCACAGAGCCTCAAGATCAAGTTCACAGAGGACAAGAGATCTGCACACTCTTTGCTAGATCCTCCTTCTCCAAGCTAGACTATAGCACAAAGCCTACACACAGTCTCTTACGGTCACTTACACGTAGCTCTGCAAGTCTCACACACTATGCACAAAGCCATTACAGTCACCACTTGTACTTAGCAACTAACACTTATCACTTAGTGCACCGACCTCTTCTCACATAACCGAGCTACTTATTTATACTTTACAAAATAGGCCTAAACATGGGTAAACCCATGGGTCGACATCCCATACCTGATACATAAGCCCCCAAAACCCAAAAATCCCTAAAAAGGGGCTGAGATCCCACGATATCCACTTTGTATTGTGCTCCGCCTTCGACAGCCCGTTGATGTCCCAAAACTAGGTCAAACATGACCAATAATCCTCAAAACTTGGTCAAGGGCCAACAAGGAGCTGAGGTGGAAGAACGTGGATATGTGTTAACATAAGTCATAACTTCCCTTGATGAGGATATTCTAGAAAATCATGACATAATAGAATCTCAAGAACCTCCCCAGATGATGATCTCCCACAAGAGAAAGACAACCTTGGCAAGGGAACTTATTCAAGATGGAGAGAAGTATGGTGTCCCCGAATCATGAGACAAGTGAAGAAACCCAATACATTCTCCAGTTATAGGGATTTTATGTGTGATATATTAGAGAAGGAGCCTACCTTCTTTGAAGAATACATTCAGAAGAAAGAATGGGTAGATGCCATGACAGAAGAATACCAATCCATCATAAATAATTATGTATGGGAAATAGTTCCTAGACCGAAGAGAAAGGATGCGGTATCTTCCAAATGGATTTTCAAAATAAAACATGTTGTTGATGGAAGTATTGGGAAATATAAATAAAGGTTTGTTGCTCATGGATTTTCTCAAAAGGAAGGCATTGATTATGAAGAGACGTTTTCTCCTGTAGCCAGATACACTTCAATCAGAACCATCATAGCCCTTGCAACTAAGATGAAGTGGAAGTTACACCAGATGGAGGTGAAAACAACCTTCTTGAATGGTGTCATTGAAGAAGAAGTGTATATAGAAAAACCTCAAGGGTTTGAAGTTGAAGACAAGAAGACTCATGTATGCAAGTTGAAGAAGGCTCTGTACGGATTGAAGCAAGCTCCTAGAGCTTGGTATGGAAGGATTGACAGTTTCCTGACGAGGTTGGGCTTTACCAAGAGTAAAGTTGATTCTAATCTTTACTTCAAGGTTATGAATGATGAGCCTGTTATATTGTTGATGTATGTGGATGACTTATCCTTAACTAGAGAGGAAAATCTCATCACTGAATGTAAGAAGAAGATCATTGCAGAATTTGAGATGAAAGACCTTGGCCTAATGCACTATTTCTTAGGTCTTGAGGTCTGACAGAGCCCAGAGAGGATCTTCCTTAGCCAAGGGAAGTATGCAGTTTAAATACTGAAGAGATTTGATATGTTGGAGTACAATTCCATGAACACACCCATGGAAACAAAGTTGAAGCTCCTGGTTGACACTTCGTCAGAATTGATTGATGCTATGTTGTACAGACAAATCATTGGATTGTTGATGTATCTGACAAACACCAGACTAGATATATGTTTTGTTGTGAACACCTTGATTCATTTTCTAGTAGATCCCAGAAGTGTTCACCTGGTTGCTGCAAAACATGTGATGAGGTATCTTAAGGGTACATTAGATTGGGGTCTCAGTTATAATGAAGATCATGACTTCAGACTGAGTGGTTATACCGATTCAGATTGGGATGGAAGTGTTTCTGACATAAAGAGAAATCCAGGATGTTGTTTCAGTCTAGGGTCAACCATGATATCATGGAAGAGTAGGAAGAAATCAATCATTTCCCTCAGCACAACACACACATAATACATTGTTGTATGTTCTGCTAGTTGTGAAGCCATATGGATTCAGAAGTTGTTGACATGTCTATTCAATCCGGAGATGGAAGCAACCGTGATCCTATGTGATAATCAGATTTGCATAAAGATGACAGAGAACCCAATGTTCCATGACAAGTCAAAACAAATAGAGATTTGATATCATTACATCCGTGATATGGTGCAGAGGGGAGCCATAAAGATCCAGTATGTTAGCACAGATGAACATGTTGCTGATGTGTTGAACAAGCCTCTATCTCATGTAAAGTTTGAGCACTTTTGAGATAAGCTTGGTGTAGTCCAAAAGGACCTCCCTCAAAAGGGGGAGTAGTGTTGATGCCAACCTCGTGCTGTGATGCTAGCCTAGTGCTGAATATTTCTAGCTTCGTACTGTTGTTGTTGTGTTTCCAACTTCGTGCTATGATGCCAACCTAGTGTTGAAGATTTCTAGCTTCATGCTGATGTTGTTGTGTTTCCAGCTTCGTGCTATGATGCCGACCTAGTGCTAAATATTTCTAGCTTCGTGCTGATGTTTTTTTGTTTCAAGCCTCGTGTTGTGATGCCAACCTAGTGCTAAAGATTTCCAAATTCATGTTGATTTTGTTGTGATGCCAACTTTGTGTTGTGATTCCAGCTCCATGCTGAAGATTCCCAACCTAGTGCAGATGTTGATGATGCTCCAACCTTTGTGTTGTGATGTTTCTTTTATTGATGATGATGTATTAGTGTTATACTAATCCATGTTGATGCAATGAATGATGATATTGATGATGAGAAAAACTTCTGATGATTTATAGATATGCCAGTCAGTCTTCCAGACATTGTTGATGTTGTTTCCCTCTCTCTCTCTCCCGATGATGTTTTAGAATACCCTTCTTGTTAAGGGGGAGTGTTGAAATATTGTAACTGCAAAGAGTATTCTATTTATTATTGATTTATTATTCATTAGATCAATCCCCTTTTGTGGATTGGCCAAACCCTAATTGTAATATGAAAATTAAGAAGTCAGACCCCAGACAAATTAAAGTGATTCTAACCACCTAGAAAGACAAGTCGGCCCTGCCAGTGAAGAGACACCTCCTTTTAGTGCTTTCCAGTTTGTATAAATAAAGGAAGCCAACGCCTCATTTTTTCACTCACTTAGCACACTCATCTAGTGTGCAAGTATTGAAGGAAGTTGCAATTACTAGTTTCTGAAAGAAGGAAGAGGTAGAGGAGCATTGCTTGGGAGAGGATATTCTCTAGTGTTTGGTTTATTGTCTTGGCGCTGTATTGGCTATCTATATTAAGGAATTTTTTGCTGGGTTTTCTTCCCCTTTAGGGTTTCCCAGGATAAATGCTATGTATCTTGTGATTGTGTTTCTCTTAGTGATCCTATCTATGATATGGTTATCTAGTAAATTGAAAAGAAACCTAATAATATCTTAAACTTTAACAATTGGGAGCTAAAACAACAAGGATAGGAAAATTATGGAGCATGTTGGAGCATTTTTGGAGCATTTTAGAGCTAGAAATTGAAGAGCCGAGTTGTCAATCCAAAAGAGTGAACTCTTGGGTGAGTTCCATTATATCAACAAGTGTTTTTTTTGTGTTTTGTTGCTATATTTTCCTAGCAGTGAGATCCTTTGAGTTCTTAGCTGAGAGATTCCTAGCTACATGTTCCAGAGAGACCCTAATAAATGAATGGGATGCCCGATGGAATGAGAGCATTGAAGGGGTAAATTCCCTGGGTTGGGAAAGTCAAGAGGAAGAGAGATAGAGGAAATTCAAGATAGTTGTAGGAGAAAACCGGTGGTTTGTGTGATATGGAGTTGTAAGGGATTGTGAGAGACACCCTTTTTTTGTGGATTCTTAGCCCCAACTCAGGGGTGAATTGCAGTTTAGATATGGAACAAAAAGTCTATAGTTGGGTGGAACTTCCTTCCCAGGTAGGTGGTTACACAAACATTTTATAAAAGATAAGTGTTTATCTATTTTGCTGAATTATTTATGAGTTCATGGTTGTGCATTTACTCTGTGAATGAGAGTGGTTTTATATGTTGTTATAAATGTTTTATCATTTTCATTCATAGTAATTTAGAGTGTTGTAGATGTATTTAATTATGGGTATCATAAATTATTTGAATATGCATTTAAATCGTAGTTGGTAAACTACAAGATTTGATTAGCAAAATAAATTTCATTCTTATGTGTATTTCCGCAAGTAATGTTCCCTGGTTGAGATGGGGGATGTTACGTCATAAAGGAAGATTCTAGGCATCTAGGGACAACAACAACATGTTGAACCACCACAAAATATCTTTTGAGGGTATCCTTGGTATCCGAATGGAGATAGTCAACATTATGAGTTTTTGAACATTGAGTATGACTCTATGGAATGTGGATATGGTCAAGGGAGAAAAACCAAGATTTATTCCCTAAAGGAAGCTTATGATATTCTAGAGAAAATAATGACACCTTGAACCACCAAAAATTACCTACCAAGGAATCCTTTTCCTATGACTATGTATATATGTACCACTAGCATTTTTGAGCACTAAGTATGGGTCTCAGGGCCTTGGGAATGGCTAGGGGAGGAAACATGAATGTCAAGCCCTAAAGGAGGCTTATAACTATCTAGGGCCAAGAATGATGCCTTGAACAACTACACATGGCCTCATGAGGGTACTATTGGTCTATGATTAGGGATTTTAGTGCAACTAGGTGGTTTTGAGTAGTAGGTATGTGTGCCAAGGCCTCATAAATGATCTAGGGAAGAATACCATTCCTTAGGTCCTAAATAAATATTCTAGGCATCAAATATGCCATGAAAAATACATGTAAGCACCATAGATTACCTCTATATGGTATCCTTTTCCTTTGAGAAAGGATGTTAGTTCCCTCACAAGGTTTTGATCATTAGGTACGGGTCTTAATACCTTGATATGGTTGAGGGGGAAGCCCAAGCCTTAGCTAAAGTAAAAATCTTCCAGGTATTTGACGAGCCTAAAAATTGTCATATTTTCATCATACTTTAAATATATTTTTACTTATCCACAACTCCATAGATGCTTAAAACTGTAATTTTGGTGTAAGGTGTTTTCCATTGTATTTCTTTAGTATTTCGATTAAATATCCAATTACCATTAGGAGAAATGCATATTTTGTATTTACTTATGAATAATGGATTATTTGTGAACAAGTTGTGATAGGATGTTAATTCAATATCTTATACTTTTGGTTCGTAAGCTACAAGTTGAAGGAAATTCAAGTTAATGTGTTGTGGATTTAGCATGCTACACATGAGGAAATTTACCACCATAAATCATGTAGCCTCTTGGGAAACAGAATAAAACACACACACACACACACACATATTTCATGGTTTTAATTATTGGATGGGAGATTTCTATGTGCCCACATGTGCATGCTCATTTTTATTACATATTAATAGATATCCCATGTATATGCTATGGATCTAGGGAGCCCAACACCATTAATAACTATTTGGAGCATATTTTGGGCAAGTTGTTATAACCCACATATCTTAATACAAATTTGAAAATTAAAGACATTCCGAGATTCATTGGGATTTGGAAAGAATATTTCAAATCATTTTGTATATTCTATAAATTGTAAATTGGGTTACTTACATGTTCAGATTGCCTACAACAAAATCACTAATAATTACCCTTTGAGTAATAAACCTGTGACAGATGGAGCTACTATGTGAAACACTCCTATGCAAAAATCTCAATCTCAACCGATTGTTCTTTTCCAATGGAAGTGATAAACATGAATTTTCAGAGCTCTCATTCAAAATCAAAGAATGAATGAGTAATTCAACCAGAGTTGTTTGAATTTAATGGCTAAGGGATATAATATAATAGGTATGATGATAGTCTTGATATTATGGTAGATGCGAGACGTATTTACCTCCACGTGTAGACCTGATGAGAATAGAATATTCCAGGAAGCAAGAAGAAACCCTAATGAGTTGGATAATAACCCTAGAAGACATGTCGGCTCAAGAAGATAACTTGTATTAGGTTATTAGCCTCCAAGAGAAGAAGTCGGCCAGAAGAATTAACATATACTAAACATACAGATACCCAGAATGAGAAGTCGGCCCAGACAGTTAGCTAGAATTAGTATAAATACAGGAGGCCAGTTCTCATTCTGGCAGGTAGTCTCAGAATTGCAGAGCAACAAATTGTGTGCACTACATTGCCCAGTCTTATGCGTAGGTTTGAGGAGAGTTTCCATTGTAGCTGTTGCAGCTAGCAAATCATGTTTGGCTTGGACTATCTCTTGGTTAGATTTTGGACTATCTTATCAACTCTTGTTGATGTGCTATCCTTGGGGAAAGGTGCGCTACCCTTTGTTTGGCTATCTAGCCTAGGGTTTGCTTCCAGAGTGATTCTCTATCAATGTTAAGGTGCTCGGAGGGTGGCTTCGGCCTATGGTTGGGTGACAATAGTATTGTCAATGGAAAAACGAGCACAATCTTTCATATTCTAACAGGTTATGGGCCCACACCTCCTTCATTTAGTCTAACCGCTGGAAGGAAGCATAGCCATAAGGATATTGAGCTCATTGAAGAACTGCCGCTAGGGTTTCTAGTAGGAAAAATCACCAAAGCACTGTAGCTAGGGTTACTAGCAGGTGCAGTTGTAGAAACCCTAATCCTCTTGTTGAGGCAAATTAAGTGAATGGATTGACCTAATCTCTAGATAGATCAGTGCACCCTAGCCTAATGCATCTCCTGATACTCTCAGCAATCCAAGACATGAAGTTTGAGTTTTTGGTCAAATATAGGGTTGACCAAGTCAAAGCAGCCATGAATTACTCCATGAAGTTAGAAAACAAGTTAGATGGAGCTTCTAACTTCAGAGCGTGGAAAACAAGGATTGACCTCATCCTTGCCAAGAATAAAGTGATGGATATCGTGAAAGGAAAGATCATGAAGCCAGAGTTTGAAGAAGGAAAAGAGAAGGAACTGCAGAACATTGTAGCTATGGAGAAGTTCAAAGACGGTGACATCAATGCCATGAGTATCATAGTGGATTCCATAAAAGACCACTTGACACCCTATATATCCCACCTTGACTCATCGAAGAAGATGTACGATGCCCTAACAAACCTCTTCTCAGTCGGAAACATTGGACAAGTAATGAGTCTAAAGAATGAGATCCATGACATGAAGATGAATGATGATGATAACATAACATCATACTTTGTGAGGATCTCCCAGTTAAGAGATCAACTACAAGCTATTGAAGAGATCATTTCAGAGAATGAATTGGTAAACATAGTACTCAATGGTATTCCCAAGACGTGGGATGCATTTGCTGCAAGCATGAACACAAGGAAGGAGTATCCTACATTTGAAGAACTTTGGACTTGTTGTGCTCAAGAAGAATCAAGGATCAGTGAAAAAGAGAAACCCCAAAAGAGGTACGCTGATCAAGCCTTCACAACAAGATTCAAGAATTTCAGGAACAAAAGGAAGTTTGGTTCAAGGAGGAAGCCAAATCAAGAGAAAGATATTTCAGAAGTACAATGCTTCAACTGTCGAAAGTATGGTCACTACAAGAATCATTTTCCCAAGCTAAAGAAAAGGAAGGGGACACACGAAGCATTAGTTGCCAAAGAAAAGAAACCTACAAAGAAGACCAAGCAGAATGAAAGATATTTCTTCTTCTGAAGGTGACAATACTCTTCTTAGTTCCTGTACATATCTTGTTTGTATAATCTCTATACATATCTTGTATATGTATCTCTTAGAAGACAATATGTTCCAAGAATAACTACACCTATGGAAGAACAACAAGATAAGGATTGCTATTATTGTACAAGTCAAGATAATATACAAGAAAGGATGAAATATATCAAACAAATATTGTGAAATCTATTACAAGATAAGTCGAAATCAAAATCAATCTTGGAGAAACCTAGAAGAAAGAAGTCATAAATCAAGAGAAAACTGGAGAAAGACTTATGATGCTTTGCATAAGACAATAAGGATGCAGATAGAAACGTGGACTCTCCTAGATGGAGGGAGCCGATTATATATCACCATAAAGAAGAGCATGTATTCATACATGAAGCAAGGATTAGGAGGGAGCTAATCCTACGATCCATTGAAGATGATGAAGTATATATCCATGGTAGAAAACATGAAAAGAAATACATGTTCAGTTCGACCTTAGAAGAATTCTTCTTCAAAGAGAAGCCTTAAAGTATCCCTGGTTGTCCATCCACATCCATGAAACTATGATGAAATAAAGAAATGGAATCTTTAGGGGATGGAATCTACTCCATGGACCCAAGAGCTAAAGAAAAACACGAGGAAGAAACATGAAGATTCCAAGAAAGAGAATCCAGAACAACCAGTCATTGTATCAAAAATCACAAGACTACCAGCCTGATATGAACTCACTAAAAGAAATAAAGCAGAGGAACTGCAAATCGTGATGAAGAACAATGTATGGAAGACTTATGAAAGCATTACAAGATCTAGAACTGGAGGTTCTCCCAGATGGAGGGAGAAGACTATGATGACTACTTGTTCTAGTAAACCAGACATATCTCTACATGAGTCATTATATCATCCACAACGTCCATGAGTTGGAGTTCCACATCATATAAATGCACAGACTGTTCTCCCGAGCAATTGAACAAAGAACAACAACCTCAAGACTATAAGGCATACCAGAAAAATACTCTTGTATGCAAATGGAAAAAGATAACTTGGTGAAGAACCTCTAGTGCACAACAGAAGTGTGGTGAAAATTTTCTATAACAAAGATATTGTATCAAAATAATTACTCAGTATATCAGATCTCATGTTGACAGAAGAAGCGCCACATGGATATGTTCCAGTTTTCCAACAATGATATACTATATTGATCAAATCTACTTGAAGCCTTTAGATAAAACCAATGCTCTAGACCAAAGTACATTTGAGGTCAAGCATTACATTATCTGTGATGAAGTCCAGAAAGACGAAAGTGGTTCTCAAATATGTATCTCCACAGATGAGCAGATAAGAAGACATTTTTGGTAAAGCCTCTGTCCATGATGAAAGAGTTTGTGTACTCAAGCTGGAGCTCATGGAGATGACTTCCTTATTGAAAAAGGAAGACTCCCAGGTTGGGAGGGAGCACTGATGTATTATTGGACAATCATTTTATCAGTTCGAAAAATGATCCAAGATGAGCAGATTCTTTCCAGTTTGGAAAGTGGATTGAGATTTCTGACAGACAATGATTTCCCATTGTAGTTAACATGGGAAATAGTCTAGATTGCTGATGTATCATAGACAATGACTTCCCATTGTGGTTAACATGGGGAGTGGTCTAGGGAAATCTCTCTTCTTGAGGGTTACTCAAGAAGACCGGCCCGCCTCGCTGAACAACGATTTCTCATTGTGGTTAACATGAGGAATGGTCCGTTTTGGAGGTTGATACATGACAATATTTTCCTCTTGTCGTTAACAGGGGAACTGGTCCAGACAGTCATTCCTTAGGGTGTATTCATTCTCTCCAGGTTGAACTTTTTTTAGTGCCAGAGGAATGGCCCAAGGTGGGGAATAGTCCAGGCTCAGCAATCAGGGATATACATTCCTTAGGGAAGATTCATTCTCTCCAGGTTACACTTTGTTTAGTGTCGGAGGAATGGCCCAGGGTGGGGAATGGTCCAAGCTCAAAAATCAGGACAATTAATCTTCCTTGCTTGAGAAGAATAGTCCAGAAAAATCATCATTAATGTTTTAATTTTTGAGGGCAAATATTCTTTCAGACCTCACAGATGTGAGTGAAAGATTGGCCCAGATGATTCTGTTTATATCATAACATTGTTTCTGTGCAGGTTGATATGAGATTATTGTTATGAAAATTGTATGATAGTAGATGTGTACTATTGTGGTGGATGTGTTCCACTATTTGTGACTATACGTTACTAATCAAGTACTTGTGTGTTACTTGGTGTGGTAGTGTACCACTGGATTGTAGTTATGTACTACTATGGATAGACACAATTGTGTTCTATTTTATTCCGATTTCCTTGAAGAATATCAACAATATTGGAAATGATTATCAGTTAGATGGATAGTCAAAGGACAGAGATTTCCTAGACGGAAAATGGTTCAAAACTTTTAATCTTCTAGGACATATGTCTAGATTAGAAGAATGGCTCTTGTATCACTCTTTGGTGTGAGTGACTTTTCCAACATCATGTATGATTACTTAGATGGAGTATGGTTTTGAGAGATGATGCAACTGATGAAACTGATGGTGATGATGGTGCTCTTGGTTTAGTCATAAGATAGTCTATACAACTATGTGTTGGCATGTTTTTAGATAGAGGCAGAGTATGCGTGTTTGTCATTTGCCAAAGGGGAAGATTGTTGGCATGTTTTTAGACAGAGGCAGAGTATGCATGTTTGTCATTGATGGAGAAGTTCAGCATGATTAGATGGAAAAGATCAACATGATCAGTAGCATAGCGATATTGGCAAGATCAACAGTGTAAGCTCAGAAGGAGGAAAACAGTCAAAGCACGAAAAAGGTTTCGTTTCATAGTTTCACGATCGGGAAATCCAAAGGAAAGAGGTTCAAACTCACGATATGTGACATCGCAATAAGAGCTTGACCATTGATTCAAGAAGGACACGTGGTGAAATTGCGATATTATCTGGACTGTTGGTTCCATAGGACACATGGTGAAAGATCATCGTTTTGCTGACTGGAACGTCAAAGGAGCGAAGTGATCATTTGATTGGTGAATGGTCATATTTCAAGGTCACATCATCAAAGGCTTAAGAGAAGGAGCTAATTGCTAAGTTCCATCTCGACGTTCACAACTTGGAGTATCGAGACTCTTCATCATAGGAATCGCTATATGCGAGATCACAAAAAGATCTGGACCGTCATATCACCAAGGATTGTGGACCGTTGATCAGGCATGAAGAAGGCTCGTGAAGTGGCGAAATCGCGATAAGATCCGGATCATTGATCCAAGAGGGGCACGTGGTGATAGATCAGAGCACGATAGAATATCCGAGACGTGAAAGTGCGAAATGCATTTTTGAATAAGGCTATGGTCACAACCAGTGGTTACATCTGTGGAAGATGGAGGAAGAAGCTAGCGGTGTTAAGCTCCATCTCGGAGTCTCGACGATTGCGACTTGGAACATCAAGACCCTTCATCACAGGAATCGCGATATGCGAGATAGTGATGAGATATGGACTATTGGATCCTTGGAGATCTCGACCATTGATCAGGTTCGATGAAGTTTATAAGTTCGCGAAATATGAAGCGCCTTTTGGCGCAGCCTGTGGTCACCACCAGTGGTCACATGAGGGGAAGAAGATAGCGGTGCTAAGATCCATCTCGGAGTCACGACGATCATGACTTGGAGTGTCGAGATCCTTTATCACAGGAATGCCGAGATGTGAGATCACAAAATTCAAATTCTGTTTAGCGCTCGGTCACAACTAGTGGGCATATAAGATAAACGCAAAATCCTGCCGATTTAATCCAATGGTGTAGGTGAATTTGAATACGATCGGAGGGATACTATTGCACTTCATAGTTAATTAATCAGTTATGATTCAGTTAGAAAAATGGATTCATGATTCTTGATCTGTTGGCGATTTAGTTGCTGAGGCGTTTTTGCCCAAGAAGATTCGAGGTGTAACTGATGAGGCGGGTATGAATAGAAGGAGACATGAAGCGACTGTGTAAGGTTGGTTGTTCTAACTAGAAAAATGTGATGAATGGTAAAAAGAGTAAAATTAAAGGTTGCAGAGCTTGAGATAAAACTCAGAGATGAGTAACAATTGCTGAATAGATAGAAGCAAGAGAAGAATAACAGAATAACATGAAGCAGAGCAGAATAGCAGAACAGTTTTTGAAGCAGAGAAGAATTGCAGAAGAGAAAAGAAGGGGTAAGAATTGAGACATTTGTATTGTTTGTTTTTTAATCACTTATTCATAATCAGGAAGGTAGGGTGGTGCTAGGGAGGAATTTGGTCTTCTGATATTCGAGTTGGTGCTTGAATATTGGGAGTTGTAGCTTCCATCTAGTTGTGGCTAGAAAAACAGGGTGGCAGGGTGGTGCTTGGGAAAACACAGAGTTTTATATATGCAAGTTGGTGCTTGTATAAGTGGAAGTAGGTTCTTCCATCCAGTCGGTGCTGGAACACTCAGGGAGTTGGTGCTTCCTTCTAGTGGGTGCTATAGAAACCGGAGAGTTGATTCTCTCAAACAAGTTGGAGCTTGTAAAACAAAGGTAGTAGCCTCACTTTAAGTTGGTGCTCAAACATAGATGATGTACATAACTTAAAAGACTGCCCAACATT